>ML802842.1:39978-84175 GCA_009831015.1 Picea engelmannii | reverse complement strand
TAAGCCAAGGTTTTTAATTGACTTTTTTAAATGTAATATTCAACAATTACAATATTTAATTGAGTGTTTTCAGGAAATTTGTCTTGTAAATGTGGTGAACCGAGGTGATGGTCGGAGTGTCATGCATCAAGCATAGAGGCTTTAGGTTAGCAATGGTGGCATCATTCAATACCATTTTTCTTTGAAATCATTAAAATAAATTAGTATCTCAATACATCAATTAACAACCTCCATAAGCTAATATCGATTTGTTGTACAATGACAATAATGCAATTCTGTTTTTGAAATCAACTTTACAATGCTCATTTTCACATAATAGCTTTTACCGAACCTTTAACACAATGGTATTTAGAAATTTAAACTTCAATTTCCAAAATATTAAATTTTGGAATAGAAAAGCAAAAATGGAAAATAAATAAATAACACATAAATCTTACCCATAAGAAATATAAGCATTAGAACTGAAGCGTTGATTATGAAATACAAATGGAGATGCCATTAGAACAAATCCTTGAAAAACACACCTCTATTAGGAAATTCCCCATAATAACTAAATATATATAAATATATGCAATGTCATGGTCTTTTTGAATTTTTTTTTGCAAACTGTCTATGCAAGAACAAAAACATAAACATCCGGATAGCCTCCTGCCATGTCTTGCTTCCAATTTATAGACTTTGAATTCTTGTGTTATGAGATGATGTGTGTTGGAAGTTCTATGCATAGTGTTTACATTTCAAAGAAACTGTCATTCTCTTTTACAATTTAAGGAAGAAAAAATAAGACATGAAAAATAAAAGGGATCACTAAAGGTACACAATACACTATTTTTACATTTCATTTCATTGATTTGGTTTTTATACCCTTTTGTGTGGAAGATGAGTATGTTATTTTTGGATCAATTAATATCAACCAATGTTTTATGGATGGTGCATGAGACTTAATATAATATTGGGAGTTAACAAACTATTTTATTTGGCAACTAATCATAGTAAATCCATTTTAACTTTGTATTTATGAAGTCTCAAAAAAGATTAAAAATCATTGAGTTATAAATATATAGGTGCTTAAAAATTTTCGAGTGAAAATGGAGTTACCCCAGTATCCTATAACTCATCATTGGCACTCGTTAATAAAACAAATAAAATTACCTCATTATCCTCTTTTTCCAATAGTCGATATGATTTAGTTTTTATAGTATTATTTCTATGTATATACATGTGTGAATGAGTATTATTTGCTCCACATTAAAATTATTATTATTGATGTTACAATCTCTTCATATTGAGTTGTGTTACACCCCAGATTCTCTGCAGTGTACCCTGAATTTTTTCACAAGATGTGACTACTCCAATGTGCCCTAAGTGTGATTATTTCTTTGTATGTGGCCATGAGGGGATGATTTTGATGTACAAGTGTTGGCTAGAGGTTACCCAAATCCCCTCAAATGGACGATCATGACATGTCCTTTTAGTCCCCATTCTCAAGGTGCTTGGTTTTATTTCTTCAGGTGACTACCCCTTTGGAGGTGGTAACTCCCTCTGATGTCGGGCATTTATGTCCTGGGTAGGTATGCAGACATTATGAGGTGGATCTATAAGGATACATGATTTACAGAGCCCTAATTATTTACTTATTCTTTCACTATGTAAAAGGTGATTGTGCTTTGTAAGAGTTGTCACACCCATGGTTTAGCATACCTGACCCACATGGACCCTCCCTTTCTTATGTATGTACCACACTTAGGCATTCAGAGATTATTCCGCACATGATTATTCACTTGCACTTTTTTTAAGCATATCACAAAATTTGAGGCGTTGATCACCCTCTCTGAGGCACATATGGGCTAGTTTCATTCACATGGGTGTTGGGGCTAGTCATCCCTCCTTTCATGAGGACGTTGGGGATTTTTGTAGCCTAATTTGATGATGTGGAGGTCACTTATGTGACTTGGCACTTGATGGGGATCACTTGGCACTTACCATTTGGATGTGAATGCACTTTATGATCACTTTTTGATGGCTTGTTGAGCAAATTAGGGAAGCCATCCACTTTTGGGGTTTTATTTTGGCTTGGGGTGAGGTTGCCCCCCCTTATTTGAAGTAGATGTTGGAGTTTGAGTGGCTAAGGATTTTTCCTTTCCACATTTTAATCCCTCCCCAAGACTCCTCGAGTGAAACATTGTACCAAAAAGGCCAAATCATCCCTTTTAGAAGCTTGACGCCATTCTTGTTGTAAAGCATCATTTAATTGTACTTTTTGACTTAGTCTTCAATTTGTGTGGATGACAAGTCATTTTGTTTTATTCCTTAGCCTAATTTTGGGGAATAAATGGTTGAGAGGAGTTGATAGCCTCGTCTATAAATATAAACACTCCTCTCACTCATTTTGTTGTGAATTGTTGGAGATCATTATTGGAACCATTTAATAGAAGATCTTTACTTGGTGTTTTCTTGGTGTCGATTCTTGGAGCTCTATCTTTCTTGGTTATTCTTCTGGGTAATTTTTAAAGGCTATTGTGAAATATTTCAAGATTCTACATAAACTAGCAAGATTAATCCATTGATGAGTTATCAACTACTTGGAGGGAGGACGTCTAGGGTTTGTATCTCTTACTTCTTCCCTAAAATGATTTGGTAAGTGCTTATCTCTTGTCTTGATTAGTTCTATTCTCATTGGGAAGGGTTTTAAGTATTATTTTCAAGTCTTTTGTTGATCTTGTTGGTGAAGGTTATTCCCTTGGGGAAACCCTTCTTGTAGGTAATTGGTCTTTATAGTTTGTCTTGATTAGCAAAGAGACTACTAGCAGTGTGGCCCTAGTCTCTAGTTCTAATCCATAAACGTGGATTACCAATTCTTAGAGGGGCATACTTCTTGACACCATAAGCCCTAGGTGGAGATAAGGCTAAGCCCTAACTCCCAACATTCACCAACCAAAACCCTTAAATTTCAATTATTTTCTTAAATTATGTCTTATAAAATACAAAATATAAAATATATAAACCGTCAAAAATATTTATTTCATTATCTAGAATAAAGCTAACGGTTTACTTTTACTTTCTAGACATATTTATCCAAGGGTTTGTGCTAAATTGATGATTTTCTAACTCGAGAAGGAAAATTGGCCCTCTTGGATTATGCTTCATTGTCTTATCTAACATTCTTGTGGTTGCTTTAAGGTGTTTATAAATTCTGGAAATTAATTGCAATGTGAACTAGTGAAACCCTAGAGCTAGGGTTTTACCCTAAAAGGTGAAATTTAACCCTACCATAGTTCACATTTCACTTGTTTATTAAGTTTATCCAGCACATTATAATGCTGAAATTCATATTTTAAGCCGTTTATTGTTGTTATATTTCATTTTGTATATTTTTGGTGAAACCCTAAGGGGATTCACCACCGTTTTTTGCAAGTTTGAGATAATTGCTGGGATATTATTCATTTGCACTTGCAATTTATCATTGTTGGGTTGTTTTTGCAAGGTTAATTCATTGTCTTGTGTAAAGTACCCAAGATTCATCATTCTAAGTGCTTTTAGGCACTCTTGGGGTGCTTTCCCTCACCCAAAATCTGCATTTTCTATGTTTTTTTATTATCATAAATTAGACTCTAGAATCTTTGGACAATATCAAGCTAGTCCATTTTACAACATACTATCAAAGTATAACTCAGGTATATCATTGGTTCTTGGTTTATGCAACAATTTCTCACTCTTGTGCGGTAAAAGGTGCTTGTTTCTTCATTTAAAGAGTGCAATCATAGTGTCGGTTTGTATTTTCTATTGTAGCATATTTATATCAGATCTCAACACTCTTATAATTAGCTCATAAATATCTTTATATTGTAGCTTTATTGCCCCAACACTTGGTTGAATGTTCTTAAGGCATTTGATTACCAAGGCACTCGTCTATCTAACGTATATTGAGGTGTGCAATTGGAAGGATTGGGATACCCCATTTGGTCTCTAGGAGTTAGCCTAAAGTGAAGGGAAGATTGTGCTAAGGCGGCAGTGGCACATTTGCCATATCGTGTTATCCCCATAAAATCCCCCCAAGGGTTGCTAGTTTGGGCGGTAACAAGTTGTAAAATGGACCTCGCTTCTCTCAGTGTAATGAGCCACATAGAGGGAAAGTATACGTTGTTAGGAGGAAGAAACAACAGTAGGCTCTAAGTGAAACATGTTACATTACTTAATGGTGAAGTGGTCTTAAAATAATAGTAATTATATATATATATATATATATAGAGAGAGAGAGAGAGAGAGAGAGAGAGAGAGACTCTAAGCCCCAAAACTTAAAGTTATCCATAGCATTTATTCTCATGATATGTTTATACTTTTATAAACTAAATAAAAGAGGCATGAAACCATTCAATTGTTCATCTCTTGAATATTCTAACTAAATTGTGTGTATAAATTGATTACCTCCTCAGCATGAGGCTAAAAGGCTAATCTCTGCCATGGGAGGGTTCAAGAGCATGACCCCTTACGAACAACATCGGGGTTTTACACTGGCATGTGTTTGATCATGTTTGAAGATGATTCCTTAGTTAAAGTAGGAATGTCTTGGTAGAGTATGTGGTTGATACCACACACTTGATGTTAATCAGGAAGGATTAACATAAGTTGTAACTCTTCAAGGGATCTCTGAAATTGATAGGGTTTTTTAATATCATTGGAGATTGTGAGTTTCACAGTATTAAAAAAAAATAAAAATGATTACAATGAAAAATCATACAAAGAGTACTTATGAGGTTTGGTGCTTGAATGGTCATCTCAAGTGGAAGGTTTTTCCAAATCTTTTTATAAGTGAAATTTGTAAGAACTATGGATGGAACTCCATTCTTGATAGCTTGTTGTTTGGAGTTAATGAGTCTAGTTGAATTGTATTGGTAACTCACTAGAGGCTCCATTTCCTCATATTCTAATAGTCTTTGAAAGATTAAAAACACTAAAAACCTCCCACCATACATCCATTTAATCCTTGAAAGATTAAAAACACTAAAAACCTCCCACCATACATCCATTCACTCTACATTTTTTAGAAGACTTTTTAAAGTATTCACTTTCCATTAAAAACCAAAATAAATATTCATTAACACCTTAATTCAGTTCTGAGGCAAAAAAAATGGACCTGAATCCTGCCAGATTTTTCAAAAAAACCTGAGTTTCGCATGGATCAAAATTCCATATATTTCAGAACCTGACGGAAATTTAAAACCACCCTAAAACCTGCTACAGAGGGTATAGCATCATTTGACTTTTAATGTAGCGGGTGCAAGATTATATGTCAGAGAACTTTGGTGGCTAATGGATTTGTTTATGGGTATAACATCATCTGGCCTTTATTGTAGCTCGTGAAAGATTATATATCAGAGAAGTTTGGTGGCTACGTGAGTTGTATTGTGTGTTGATCATGATCTATAATTGAAGGTGAGCTTTTGTGTGGTGCTTTGTGTACTAAATGAGTATTAGATGTGGAGAGAATCATGATAATGATCATTTTGCCACTGTGGAGTGAATCAGATGTGTCGATAGCAGTGAACCGAGCGAGCGGTTGATTGACTCGAGACATGCATGAATTGATTATGAGATTGTGGGAGTTGTTTGACTGGGACAGATATCTTCATAATAAATCTATTGATTTGATTGATGAGGCAGGAAATTTATGAATTGATTTGAAGGGAAATTGTGGGCGTTCTCGAATAAATCTATTGATTTAATTGATGAGACAGGAAATTTATGACTTGATTCGAAGGGAAATTGTGGGCGTTGTATGCCTAGGACAGATATCTTGTGAATAAATCTATTGATTTGATTGATGAGGCAGGAATTATTGGTCGAGCAATATCTAGCTTGTTAAGTATTGATTATTCAATGTTGCATAGTAGGTTGGATATTGCTTTGTTTATAATCTTATGAGGCAGTATTCAATGCTGTTTAGCAGGTTGGATATTGCTAGCCAGAAATTTAAGCAGTTCAAAAAGTTCATAAAATTGTATTTCAGATTTGATGGCCTATAATCCATGGCTTGTAGCATTCAATGATGCGTAACAAGTTGGATATCCCTCTTCTCAAACTACATTTAAAAATTCCAGCTTGTTAAGTATTGATTATTCAATGTTGAGTAGCAGGTTGGATATTGCTAGGTCTATAATCCCATAAGGCAGCATTCAATGTTGCGTAGCAGGTTGAATATTGCTTGGTTTATAATCCCATGAGACAGCATTCAATACTGCTTAGCAGGCTGGATATTGCTAGCCAGAAATTTAAGCAGTTCAAAAAGTTAATAAAACTGCATTTCAGATCTGACGGCCTGTAATCCATCTGTTGTAGTAGTCAATAATGTTTAACAAGCTGGATATCCCTCTTCCCAAACTACATTTAAAAAATTCTAAATTATTGTTAACATTATAATAAAGAATGAAACTCCATAAAATGATAATGGAGTTGTCCAAACCATTAAATTTAATAAAATGCTTCAATTTGAACATCAGCAAGAAGCAAGCAATGGAGTTGTCCAAACCATTAAATTTAATAAAATGTTTCAATTTGAGCATCAGCAAAAAGCAAGCAATATCTGCCAACTATTATCTACTTAAACAATATATCTACTTAAACAATCTAAAAGAACTGGTGATAGTTGAAGAGGAAGTTATGTCTTTGCCAACTATTATTTCCATTTGAAATGATCATGAGTACAATAATGGGCCTGTTGTTGAGCCAAATGACGTAACAGTTGTTACATCCAGTGGTCAGGAATTCCTGTTGAGAAGCATACTGCAGATGAACAACTTTACTTGACTGATAACGAGAAAAAGATCTGGATTCAACTTGTCGGTCAAGATGATGTTGTCAGTTCCATTGTTTAAGCAATAAGAACAGCCCGTGTAGGCTTGAATGATCCTGATCGGCCCATTGCTGCAATGTTTTCTTTGTGGCAAGACAGAATTGACTAAGGCCTTGGCCAAATTGTATTTTGGATTAGAAGTAGCCATGATCATGTTGAATGAACTTTTATCTAGTGATACTTCAAGGTTTAGGCTTTGTCCAGTTCTTTCTTTAGGAAACGTAGATTTTGTTTTCAAATGTGTTTTTTTATTTTATTTTTATAAAACAAGTTAAATTGGAAGAGACTGCCTTCTCTAACTCAATAATACAAGGCTATGATTTGTTGGCCCTAACATTCTATATTATGGAAATAGAGGTTACGAGTTATTCGATGCACCATTAGACTTTTTAAGGGCTTATTAAACACATACCTCCCTAAACTTGATGGTCGCCAACTTGTCAACAACCTTTTTTAAACAACTTGTTTTTAATCATTCTAAATAATAGGAATTGGTGAACAATATATTGGATTGCATCTAATTTTTTTTAAATGCCTAGGGCTCCAATCTACACTTGAGACACGATGCTATTAGTTATTCCATAATGACCTCCCTATTTGGCTTGCTAATATGATATATGGTTACAACCTAGTTGAGTTTTCAAGTTTTTGGGCATTACTCATTACATTTTAGGTATCATTGAAAGCTCTTTGAGAAGTGGTTGTTTTTCAAGATATTGCTAAAAGGGTTGATAAGTGGATAACTAAACCTATATTGCTAGTACTTATGTTTTGGATTTTCAGTCCCTATTAACACTCATGACTATGATTTATCTTGGTGGGTCTTGTCTGCCATAACCTTTCAAAAGTTGGAGAAACTCCTTCAAGACTTTCCCTATCAACCTTTAGTGAAAGAAAGGTTTCCATTGTGTCAATTGGAGTTTATGTTGCAATCTCAAGTATCGAGGACTCAAAGTAGGTATCATTGGATCCGTCAATTAGGCCCATACCTTATCTATGAAGTGGTTCATTTGAGTAGTGAGAGCAAGGAAATTTGGAAATACTTGTTGTAATTTTTTTATATTTAGGGAGAACCTACTAGGTAAAAGGAGTTGGAGAAAGGTAAACTTTCAAACCCTCCCTCTAACAAATGTTAAGGTAAAATTTATGGGAATTTTTTTGGTGTAGAGTATATGAAAAGCTTGGGAGACCACAAAGCATCATGTTACTTGGAAATGCAACTCCTTGTAGACTAGTGTGTCATTTAGTGAAAATTAAATTTGGTGGTTGACACTTTTGTAATGTAATGCCAATCCTTTGGAAGACACCACCTATTTTTCATCCAAATGCCCTTTTAAGAACGAGATTATTAAGGCTAAGGATCTCTTTGTTGCCCATACTAGAGAATAGAAACATTGGCCTGCCATGAAGGATGAGTTATAGTTAAACACCACAAATAAGCTTATTATTGAGCAAGTTAAAGAACTTATTATAGATGATATCATCATTAAGCTTTGTATGCCCACCCTAATTGCTTTGTGGTCTCATTGGAAGTGGAATTACTCTAAAGGTTTAAAATATATTAACAAGTTGATGGGTATCGTTGGTTTAGTTATAAACTAGTGTTGAATGTTTGAGTAAATAAAGCATGGAAGATCCTTTCCAAGTAGCCAAGTTGGTTTATTTGTCTCCAAATTGTCCGGAAACCTTATATTGATTTGAATAAAGCATTTTTTGTCTTGGTCCTTGATATTGGGAAAATTTCACCTTGATAGATTCCTAAAATATATGGGTGTGACCCAACCCAAGTGCCCTTTTTTCATAAGGATGAAACTATGAAACACATGTTTTCCTACTATGCCATTTGCCAAATTAGTTTGGGAATGGTCCTCATACCTTTTTTATCATCTTCTCACATGTCTTATTACCTAGAATTCTAGCCTTATTTGCAACAAACTCCCATGGGTTGTCGAATTTCATGCAACATGGAATCTTATTAAAATTTTAGAGTAGAATAAGGAAATGAATGTTTACTTAAAAATACTAATCGTTGCAAGCATAATTGGTTTTTGGGTCATTGATATGTTCCAACTTTCACTTATATATGTAAGGTGGAACTCAAGACAACTCATCTCTAGAGGCTATTGGAATATTGGGGGTGGCTTTGTGCACAATGAGTCAAGTCCCCTAAATTCTCAATTTGATCCTAGTTCAACCCCAATCTCATGGGTATGGTGTGCAACCACACTAAACGTGTTGATATTATGGTAGTTGTGGGAGGTATTAACCTCCATGTGTAACCTTTGGCCAGAATAGAATATTCCGAAAGAAAGAGAAACCCTAAATAGATGTGTAAAAACCCTAGAAGACAAGTCAACTCAGTAAAAGAATTAATATTAAAGTATTAGCTTCTAAAAGGACAAGTCAGCCCAGACAAGTGACAAGAACCACTATAAATAAGAGATGATCTAGCTCATTTGTACACACTCACCTCACTCACTCTCTCAAGTATGGCGCAAGTTTGGAGCTACAACTACAAGGATGGAAGGTGGATCTTCTGGGGTGTTTCTTGGTCTCTCTCTCTAGTGCCATCTAGCCTAAGATGTGCGCCCTACCTTCTAGTATCTCTTGGTGGTATTCTTGGTAATTGCAACTGCAACTGCTGCAATGGAGTATTGTTCTTGTTTTGTGGCTTTGGGATCTTCTATATGGTGAGCTATCTTTGAAGAAAGATGTGCTCTCTTTGTTATCTGTTGGTTCTAGTGCTACTTCTGGAATCATTCTATCTAGCAAAGGTTATGGTGCTCAGGGGTGGCTGCATGCCTATGGTTGGGTGACAATAATGATATTGTTTATGATAAAACAAGAACATCAAATATTTTAACAGGTTATGGGCCCACACCACCTTTAGGACAGTCTAACTGTTGAAGGTAAAGTGGCAGTTCTTTGTTAAGCTCATTGTGAAACCAATTGCAGCTGCAACTAGGGTTTCTAATCTTGCAGTTGCAACAAACCATAATCCAACTCTTTGGGCACCTTAAGTGAAGCGTTGAACCTAAGTTCTGGATACTCTAGTGTGCCTTAGCCTAGCGCACCTCTTGGTACTCTCATCTAGTAAAAATGTCAAGTTTGAGTTTTTGGGTCAAAGTSAAAGTCAAAGGTTGACTTTTGATCAAAGTTGATTTTTTGGTCAAAGTTGAATTTTCAGAGTTTCTAGCTTGTTCTAATCATTGAACCTTTTTTATTCAGTTTMTAACCTCTTCTTGTTAAGATGGTGTCTAGTTTCATATCATAAGACAAGTTGAACGATGCTGCAAATTTCAAAGGTATGCACTTGTATATGCTTTTCAAGTTATAYCATCTAGCAAAGAATGAGTGTGTTTATAAGGAATGTACAAAGAGAACTTGCCCACATAATGATCTTGGATTCGGTACATTCAGAGGAACTAGCAGTTTAGGCTCCAGGTTCCARGTTTGATTGATCAAATTATTAAGTTTGAATTTGCACATATCAAGGTTGATAGTTGYTATAGTACAAGTACACAYTATAGTTGTGACAACAATCTTTGAAAGGTTCTATTACTGTTAGGTATACTTGGTTGCATGTAAGTACTATTGATATAGATGCTTATTGCACTTGTTTGCAAAATGAACTAACATCTCCTCTAGGAGATATTTCTTGTTCATGGGCAGGTCACCTTGGTAATTATATGATCCTTGTTACCATAGATATGTTCTTATGGAAAATGCTATTGGAAATATTTTTTCTCTTGTTGTTCTTGTTACGGGCAAGTCACAGGCGATAGCTCTAAGAAGGAGCTAGAGTGATAGTTACAAAACATGGAGAAAATGACTCCATCAAGTGGCGAGGCAGGTGATCTCACCAAGTACCAATTCTAAAGGAAGCATGTAAAGAAAAAGAAGTTTTGGACATCATTCACTCAGATGTGTGTGGACCAATATCAACCTCCTCACTAAGCGGAAAAAGTACACCTCAGATGATTTCAAGACATTCTATAGAGAGGTCGGGATTAGGAGGGAGATCACTACTCCCTACAATCCTCAACATAATGATTTAGCAGAAAGAAAGAACCTATCCACTGAAGAATCTATCACGGTAGTGATGAATGACCAGAATCTATCCATGTTTCTAAGGGGAGAAGCAACTATGAAAATGGTATATGTTCAGAATACAAGTCCTCGTCATATATTGAAGAACATGACTCTAGAACAAGATTTCTCTAGAAAGAAGCCAAGTGTTGAACACTTGAGGATCTTTGGCTTTCAGTCAAGAAAAAAGAATGGAAGAATATCAATCCATCGTGAAAAATGATGTATGATAAATTGTGCCTAGACCTGAAGGAAAGTCTATAAATGGGTTTACAAGGTAAAGCATGCAACAAATGGGAGTATCGATAAATACAAGGCAAGATTTGTGGCTAGAGGGATCTCCCATCGGGAGGGAGAAGACTATGATGAGACGTTTGCTCTGGTTTCCATATATACCTCTATTAGAGCCATCATATCTCTTACAACATCCATGGATTGGAGTTTACATCAGATGGATGTAAAGACCACTTTTCTCAATGGAGTAATTGAGGAAGAAGTATACATAGAGCAACATCAAGTTTTTGAGGTACACCTGAGAGAAACCCATGTATAAAGAAGGCATTGTATGGACTCAAGCAAGCTCCAAGAGCTTGGTATGCACGAATTGACTATTACTTGACGCGACTTGGATTTTCCAAGAGCTATGTTGATCCATATCCTTATTACAAGGTTGTGAATGATGCACCTATGATCCGACTACTATATCGTGATTTGTTTCTGACATGTGTAGAACCTCTTATTATTCAGTGTAAGAGGGAGTTAGCCTCTGAATTCGATATGAAGGATCTTGGTCTCATGCATTACTATTTGGCACTATAAGTGTAACAGAAGCGCGGTGAAATCTTCCTCGAGCAAGGGAAGTATGTTGTGAATATTCTTCAGAAGTTTGGGATGATGGATTACAAATCCATGGCAACTCCCATGGTGGCAGTTGAGAGACTCTAATTCTGATCCAGTAGACTTGTCCTTGTACTAGCAGTTGATTGGCTCATTGATGTATTTGGTGAATACTTGGGCATAAATTTGCTTTGTTGTGAACACATTAAGCCAGTTCCAGGTGGAACCTAGAAATGAGCATTGGATAGTTGCAAAGCACATTTTTGAGATATCTTTGTGGGATGCTAAACTATGGTTTGAGATATGCCTCAAATAGTGATATACAATTGCATGGATTTACCGATTCAGATTGGGCAGGGAGTGCAGATGATAGAAAGAGTACTTTTGGTGTATGTTTCAATTTGGGATTTGCTATGATATCATGGGCTAGTAGGAAACAAAAGTCTGTTTCACTTAGCACTGCGGAAGCAGAATATATTGTAGCTTGAGATGCTTGTACGAAAGCAGTATGGCTCCATAAGCTGGTTTCTTGACTATTTAATCAGGTGTTGGATTCGACTGTGATATATTGTGATAATCAAAGTTGTGTGAAGATGTCAGAGAACCACATGTTCCATGACAGGTTGAAGCACATTGAGATCAAGTACTACTTTATTCATGATAAAGTCCAGAAGGGAGAAGTGATTCTCCAGTACATCTCCATCGATGAGCAGACAACTGATATTTTGACAAAGCCTCTGTCCAAGATAAAGTTTGCATACTTAAAGGACAAGCTGGGACTCGTGGATATTTCTCACTTGGTTGAAAGGGAGGAGATGACTTCCTTGGTTGGGATGGAGTACTGATGGACAAACATTCTCCCTGTGGAGAATGGTCCAGGATGACAGATTGTTGATGTGTATCATGCTAGTACAACTTAGATATGATGCTTCAGAATCATGCTAGTACAACTTAGATATGATATAGATGTCTTGAGACGCATCATGCTAGTACAGATTAGATATGATGCTTTGGCATAATGCTAGTACAACTTAGATATGATCATGCTAGTACAACTTATATATGATGCAGAGTATCATGCTAGTACAACTTAGAGATGATCATACAACTTAGAGATGATGTAGGTAACTCACATCATGCTAGTACAACTTAGAGATGATCATACAACTTAGAGATGATATAGGTGACTCACATCATGCTAGATATGATAATTCTAGTACAACTTAGATATGACGCAGAGCATCATGCTAGTACAACTTAGAGATGAACATGCAACTTAGAGATGATGCAGAGGCATTGATCTACATCATGCGAGTACAACTTAGATATGATACATTCACATCATGCTAGTACGACTTAGAGATGATGTAGATGGTACTCCACATCATGCCAGTACAACTTAGATATGATGCTTCAACATCATGCTAGTACGGCTTAGAGATGATGCAGTGGAGGGGATGGTTCTTGTAGCCATTGTGGGACATTCATCATCTATTGGGACAACTATTATTCTAGGACGTATGCCCGAATTAGAAGAATGGTCTATGTATCACTCTATTGAGTGAGTGACTTATGTGATACATTATGTTGGGTGCGCTAAGTCTAGCACATGACTTATTCAACATCATGCTCGATTACTTAGATGGAGTATGGCCTCGAGAGATGATGCAGCCAATGATATGATTTGATGCCAGGAGACTATTGTATTGTATGGTGATAGCTTGTGTAGCTACTAGTTGATTGCAGTGGAGACTGTGTGTCTCTCGATAGTAGCTATGTACTATTGTGGTGGATTTGTTCCACTGGTAATCAATATATGTCACTAGTTAGAAGTTGTGCGCTACTAGGAGTGGTTGTGTACCACTGGATAGTAGTTGTGTACTACTATGGATTGACATTGTTGTGATATATTGGATGGCATTTTTAGTAACTGTGTACTACTACTGGATTTCCGTGGATATTACCAATAGTGTTGAAGGTGCTTCCTAGGCTGGTATGCCAACCAGTAGAGTTGGAGGTGTTTGCCAGCTGGATGGATAGTGATGATGATGCTCGTGACTTGATTACGAGATAACATGTGTGTCTATGATGATGCTACCTGTAGGATGGTATGCTAGACTATGTGATCCATTGTCCATACCATTTGAAATGGATGGATGTGTTTGAGACCATTACAATTAATACCTCCCTAGCTAGGAGTGAGTGTTGGTATTATGGTAGCTGCGGGAGGTATTAACCTCCATGTGTAACCTTTGGCTAGAATAGAATATTTTGGAAGCAAGAGAAACCTTAAACATATGTGTAAAAAAACTAGAAGACAAGTTGGCTCACTAAAATAATTAATATTAAAGTATAAGCTTCTAAAAGGACAAGTCAGCCCATAAAAGTGACAAGAACCATTATAAATAAGAGATGATCTAGCTCATTTGTACACACTCACCTCCCTCACTCTCTCAAGTATGGCACAAGTTTGGAGTTGCAGCTGCAAGGATGGAAGGTGGATCTTTTGGGGTGTTTCTTTGTCTCTCTCTCTAGTGCCATCTAGCCTAAGATGCGTGCCCTACATTCTAGTATCTCTTGGTGGTATTCTTGGTGGTATTCTTGGTGACATTCTTGGTGGTATTTGGTATTCGTGGTGGTATTCTTGGTAACTACAACTACAATTGTTATCGCTGAGTATTGTTCTTATTCTGTGGATTTGGGATCTTCTGTCTAGTGAGTTATCTTTGGAGAAAGATGCGCTCTCTTGGTTATATGTTGGTTCTAGTGTTGCTTCCGGAATCATTCTATCTAGAAAAGGTTATGGTGCTTGGGGGTGGCTGCATGCCTATGGTTGGGTGACAATAGTGATATTTACATCGAATATTTTAACAAAACGAGGGCCACCTGGTTTTTGAATGAAAGGAAAACCATAGCTAGTCTACTCCTCATCAACCTAAAAATAATAAAATTCCCCAACTAGAGCTACCCATTTCCTTGGAGAAGTGATATGAGCAATAAGATAAGGATGGATGGGACCTTGCTCCACCTATTGAAATGCCAAGTTTTAATGGGTGAACCCCAAATCCCAATGATAAAGATCCTTCATCAAACATATGGATTTTACTTGCTATTATTGAATGTATATCTTTATCATGCATAACTTATTACTCAATTTTATTTTCTTTGATGGTTATTATCCTTTTGGCTAACAATTTCATTACATTTTGTTAAGCCTTTAGGGAATTTACTTGTTTAGTTTATGGATTTATCCCTAGAGGCAATTTCTAGATACTAGGTTCTTTTGCTCATGGAAACTATTGTATGCTATCCATTTTTTACGTATAAAAATGCTATGTACATATTGTTTATATTAAAAATAAGTAGTTTATTTAAAATAAAATAAAAAACAAGGAGCAACTTGCAGGAGATGCATTATTGTTAGACAATCTATCAAAAGGCAAGGAATATGACAATATTTACATTTTTGTCAAATGTCTCATCCTTTTATTTTGTTATAATTTCTAAATTTTTAGGTTTCAATTCCCCCCTTCCAATAAGTTATTACTTAGATTCGATGGGATGTGAAGGGGTGAGGCATATATATCTCCTTCCCAATTCCCTATAAATACTAACCTTACACTCTCCTCCCATTATGGTAGGGACATATAGACTTCCACACACTTGTAATTGCATTACCTATTATGTATGTTGTTTACTTGGTCTAGTTTCAAGCTTATACTAAAGTTCCAAGATTGCAGAAATTATGAACTACAAGATCTAGTTTTGTGCCATTGCATAATGGCTTTGAGTAGTATATGCATCCTTGCTTGAATCAATGAATGATAAATTGAACCTAGTTGTAGCATTGTTTGAATGAAGTAACTGAACCCTCATGCATGCATATATCAAATATTAGAGTCCAATAAATGAAAGCTTGATGTGAATATGAGACCTATAATTTAGAGGGGAGTGTGTTAATTTACCTAATTCCTCAAATTGTTTTCCAAATAAAAGTAATATTATTTTTCCAAAGCAATGAAAGTTGAGCCATGAAATTAACTAGAACAAAGGCCTTTTTAAAGGATTTAGTAATGTCACATACCTACCACCCTTTGTACACTGTTGAGGATATGGAGTACTTCTTGAAACCTCAATTTCCATTGTCTTTTTGTTTTGATACCACTATGTAACATACTCAACATCCATACTAGGCTTATACCAACATTTTATAGCTCTAATACAATAATTCCTCATTATCACACTATGAAATGATTAATGCACGCAAATATGACAATGCAAGTGCATGGAAACATAATTAATCAATCATAGATGCAAATGTAGACATATACATTCATACAAAACATCATTCAATTCATAATTAAACAATATTAAATCAACATAGTTATAAATAAACATAAGCACTTATATTTTTGGGAATAACCACCAACTAGTTTCAAATGAAGGATGTTCTACCCAACCATAGGCTCTCTATTGCCCGTAATATTTCTACAACAGGGCCACCACTAAGATAAGGCTATGAGTCCACAAGGATGAAATCACTTATGGCTAGATCAAATCCTCTCACATAGTCAATTTCCCATAATTTCACAATATATAACCTCTTACAACAATCCAAATGCACTAGCTACCTTTCCCCATCAGCCTACACAACACAAGGAATGGGATTCCCTTATCTACCACATAGTACCTCGGGATATCCCACTTCCTTCTTGTGATCCAACACACACTGACCATGAAATCTCACTGCTAGGGACTCAAGAAATTCTTAGTTGTAATTCATTTTACTCAATGATAACCATTTCCTTACACAATCATAATTCAACAAAGCTCGTGACATTAATTTCCCATAATTTCATTACAATCATAGAATGGAAGCTTAGGCTATAAGACAAGGATTTCCTAAAGAATGATTGACAATTCCCCTTGCATAACCAACATTCACAGATTATATTTGCATGTCAATAATTAACCATGTTTCTTCCTAAGAGGTCCATATATCCCTCTTTGACAATTGATCCCAATGTCGATATAACTTAGGATAACATAACACAAAATACTTAGGGTTAGGAATTAAATAATATTATCTTACTTCGGACGCTTTGAGCCCCCTAAGCCCCATAACCCCCCATGTTTTTTGTCTGTATCCATCAACAACCTATGATGTATTTTTATTATTATCTTTCATAGTACAATATTTACATATCATGTCATTTTAATCTTAATTCATTCATCAAGTACACATATACATTGCTATTATGGGGCTCAAAACTAGGGTGCTACATTCCCCTCCCCCTATATTTTGCACCATCTTCGGTGCATGTCATCATTATATACAATAAATTTTACATCAAAATTTCAAAAAAATACGGGTATGCCTCCTGCATTGCATCCTCTAACTCTCATGTCACTTCTTTAGGGATGTAGTAGGTCCAATGGACCTTTACATGTTGTATGACTCTGTTCTGGAGCATTGTGACCTTCCTATCCAGTATACACACTAGTTGCGCCTAGAAGTATCCCTCTCACTCCACCTTAATCAAAATCTAGTCAATGGCATGGTTAGGATCATGCATATATTTTTTTAGTAATGTAACATCCCCACTATAATCCCCAGTTTAATTAATGCTTAATGTAGATATAATGTGTGGCTACGACTAAGCGATGTGATATGTGAATTGCATTGCTATGTTTTAATAATAAAATGTGATGCCAACTGTTAAGGGGACATGGACATAGATGGGGGATGAATTAATCCAAAAGAGAGGGGAGGGTCTAAGAGAATTCCTAAGAGGGGTCCAAGGGGGAATTAACCATGTATATTAATTCAACCCATTTTCCTAAATTTTCTATTGGTATATGAACCTTCTATTTTTCTGATTGAGTGTTCCCAAAGCCAATCATTGAATACATGTAAGAGGGTGGGTGTGAGAAGTCACATCCCATATTTATTGGGAACATGGGGGCTGAGTACAACCATCTTGGGGAAGTGTGTGAGTCAAGAAAGGCAAACCAAAGGGACCAAATTTGTATGGGTTGGAACAACAGTTGGGGGGAGTCAATGTTGGTGCATGAGCAACAGGGAGAGGGAAAGAAAGAGAGCTTGGAGCTGGAACGTCCATGGAGAGAAAATTATAAAGCATGTTGGAGTGTTTCTGGAGTGTGTTTGGAGCTAAAGACTAACGACTCGAGTTGTCAAGCCTGAAGTGAACTCTTGTGTGAGTTGCACTAAAACAACAAATGTTTGTTGTTGGTTGTTGGTGGAAAATTAGGAAAGTTGTAGGAGAATATCATAGGGTTGTGAGTTTGATGAGTTGTGAATGGATAGTGAGAGACCACCATTTTTTTTGGATTACTCGACTTAGCTCGAGGGTGATTGGCTGTTGATATTTGGAAAAATCAATMTATGGTTGCGTGGAACGTTCGTCCCAAGCAGCTGGTTGCACAACTGATTATAAAAGATAAGTGTTTTATCTGTGTATGTGTTATGTTTATGAGTTAAACTAATGTGCATGAACTCTGTGTATTTAAGAATGATTTAAATGTTGTTGTGTCGAATTATTAAGCTACATTCAAGTCTATTTTAGCATGTTGTAGATGCATCAATTTAATGGTAGTGAACAATAGCTAAATCTGGTTGTAATTCGTAGTTGGAAGCTACATGAATTTATTTAGATAGCAGAAATTTTAATTTGTAAGAGTATTTTTCATCSTGATGTTCCTCAGTTGGGTTGGGGGACGTTACATTATGRTATCAGAGCTCAAGGTTCAATATTGAGCMTGCATGGGTCARCTAGCATTAAAACACTGGGGAAATAAGTTGCAGAAATTTAAATTTCATAGAATGTCTATGATATGTTTGATGAAAGTATTCCTATGGAAATGGGAAAGAATTCACAGGGAACTGAGAAATTCAACATCGGAGTTAAATATCCCCAAATTCTAAATATCAAATTGGGAAAAGCCCCAATTATGTAGTGGAATTTGGGAAATTCCATGAGGAATCAAAGAAAATTTATGCCTAGGAATGTCGACTAGCCACACTTGCAAGCAATTGGTTGTTGCAGAGGTTGATTGGGTGTTTTTTTTTAAATGCAAAATTGAAAAAAATTTGGGTACTTTTCTGTACAGTGACATCATCATGACGTGGAGGCCACATGTCAGTTGGCATGATAGAAGAATGATGTGTACTACCATGGTGGCAGGTACATGTTGGTCGGAATGACAGATGGTAGGTGATGTGGAGCCATGTGGCGGGGCACTTTCCTATTCCGCGGAGCCGCGGTGAGATCTTGAAAATTATCTAAGTACCAAGACTTCACGGAGTGTGGAGAGGATCGGGTGTGTGGACGAGAAACAACACAAACTCACGGACATGCAGATCCACTGTGGAGTTTCAAAATTTGATTAAGTATCAAGACTTCGCAGGTGTAAAGGGTATCACGGAGGTGATGAAGCATAAGGAAATGATCGTGGACTCGCAGTGAGATCTCAAAGAAAATGACTATGTATGGGTGTAAAATGGATACGACGAAAGACGACGGTGCATTTCATAGGCCGCAAGAAAGTAACAAGAACGAAAAATGGGTTATGAACCCGCGACAACTTAAAAAAAGTTGTAAGTATGGACAAGAAATTTTGACGACTGAGATAAAATCTGAAGAAATGATCGGACGGTCGTTGAACATTGAAGCTATGTTATTTGAGCTAATGGATATTTCCTTTCATTTCATTTTCCATCAATAACTTTATGCTCAAGACTCAAAATTGAGCAAGAGAAAAGTCGTTGGAAAGGTCTTGAGGAGGAGAATCCATTTATTAACCCAAAAAATTACTTTGAGAAGAAGATATTGCAGTCAACTCAAAAGAAGATAACTGGTGGCATAAAAGGGCACAAAAATTTATGCATTATTTTCCAAAATTGTGTGTGTGTATTTTCTTTGTCTAACATAAATTTATTTGCATGCACATTTTCTATAGAATTGGAGGTTCAGAAAAGCAATTTGGTTTCTATATGAGAACCACAACAATGGAATATTCCCAAGGGTCCTACAATCATGAAGAGGAACTCATAGGTCTACATGTTAACATGGGAAATGTTGAGATAGAGACTAATGGAAGAAGAAATAGGTAGGAGACTGTAACTATGATAAATCTGTATAGGGAAGTGCAAATCTATAGTGATGATAATGAAAAGACTACGAAGGCTCGGGAAGAGATACTTAGGAGTATAAATATGTTGCATAAGCAAGTCAACAAGGACTATGGCACCAAGAAAGAATTTAGTGCTAGACAACTGACAACATCTAGATCACAAAGCAAAAGGAATGAGCATGGGAATGACAAGAAATAAAGGAGTAGGAGTAGGTGTCATCCTTCTCCAGAGAAATCCACTCGGAGATCTCATGCAAGTTCAGGGCTAGGGAGATTCCCAAGTGTATCTCCTGTCATAATACATAGGAGAAGGCATGAGGGAGACATCTTGCAAGGTGAACTCAGGAAAATAAAGCCACCAACTTTCAATGGTGAACACATGAAGGGAGAAGGGGTAGAGGCCTGGCTATTGGAAATGAAGAAATATTTCCAGCTACATGACTACCCCTCAAGGGTAGAGACAAGAATTGCAACCTACCACTTGCAAGGGAAGGCAACCATGTGGTGGGATCACCTTAAGCAAGCCAAGCATATTAATGAGAAGATGGTCTCATGGAGGCAGTTCAAAGGATATTTCCAGGAGAAACATTTTTATGAGCATTACTTTGAGAGGAATATGAAGGATTTCTTTGAACTCAAGATGAGAAGCATGCCAATGGATGAATATGAGAAAAGGTTATTTGAGTTGTTGAAGTATGTGGACTTCATAAAGAATGAGAAAGTAAAAATATAAAGGTTTCTTAGTGGGTTACCTTCCTTCTATAGTGACAAGATACAGTATGATAACCCCAAGACTTTGGAGGAGACCATAAGGAGAGCAAGACATCTCTATGAGAAAATAAGAGGAAGGCAAGTCTTCCAAAAGAATTGGATTGAAAAGATGAAGGATAAGAGGGAGAAAAGTAAAAAAGGCTTTAAGCCACCCTTTTTCAAGAACAACTATCAAGAAAATCAGCAAGGACAGTCAGCCCAAAATGAGCATAAGACAACAAATTCTTTTGGGAAAAGGTCAAGGCAACAACCTGTGCAATGTTGGGGATGTGAGGGGAATCACTTATATAGGGACTTCCCTCACGAAGGATAAAGGTTGAGTACTATCCACATTCAGGAGGCTGAAATATTTGAATACATGGGAGGAAGCATGCCAAGGATTTATGCAACCTTGGACAACAAGCAAGCAAAATATCAGTCCCCCATGATTGAGGTGGAAGGTAAGATCAATAATGAGCCTATAACAATTTTAATTGATTCTAGAGATAGTCACAGTTACATAAACTCTAACATTATTGAAATATTTCACTTGCAAAGGAGTAAGCATAAGAAATCCTTGTTATTTCAGTTAGCCACATGGTCTAAGAGAAAGATCAATGAATTGGTTAAATATTGTCTGATAAACATGAATGGACTCATCACAAAGGTAGATATAAACATTACACTGTTGGGTTCATATGATTGTCTAATTGGCATGGATTGGTTGCAAAAACACCATGTTGTCCTATATTGTTACAACAAGACAATAGACTATCTTGATGAGAAGGGACATCAAGGAAAAATTCAAGCCATTCCAAGATTTGTAGTTGTTAGAGAGATTTCAGCCATGCAGCTGAAAAAGAGTTTTAGAAAGGGTTGCCAAATTTGTACAGCCCATATGGAAGAGGCAACTAGAGATAAAATGGCGAGTCTTGAATACCATCTAGTCTTGAGATATTTTGAATAATTTTTTGATGAAATCCCAGGACTACCACCAAGGAGGGACATTGATTTCTCTATTGATTTGGTGCCAGGAAATGTCCCAGTGTCCAAGACACCTTATAGAATGGGTACACCAAAATTGAAAGAGTTGCATATGCAACTAGAGGAACTGTTGAAGAAGGGGTATATACTCCCAAGTGTGTCACCTTAGGGAGCCCCAATAATCTTTGTAAGGAAGAAGGATGGAACCCTAAGGTTGTGTATCAATTTCAGACAGTTGAATAAGGTCACTATAAAGAATAGATATTCTCTGTCAAGGATTGGTGATTTATTTGATCAGCTAAAGGGTGCAAGTATCTTTTCCAAAATTGACTTGAGATCAAGTTATCATCGAGTGAGGATAAAGGAAGAAGATATCAACAAGACAATGTTCAAAACGAGGTATGGGAATTATGAATTCACAGTAGTTCCCTTTGGACTATCGAATTCCCCCGTTGTTTTCATGTGCTTGATGAATGGAGCGCTCAAAGAATACCTAGACAAGTTTGTAATTGTTTTCTTAGATGATATTCCCATCTACTCTAAGTCTAAGGAGGATCATGAGAAGCATTTGAGAATGGTGCTAAAGGTCTTAAGGGAGCATAAGTTGTATGCCAAACTAAGTAAGTGCATCTTTTATCAAAATAAGACTCACCACATGGGGCATATTATTTTAGCAGAAGGGATAGCAGTGGATCCTAAGAAGATAAATTCCATTAGAGAATGTCCAACGCTAAGAAATGTCACATAAGTCAAATTAGTCATGGGTATTGTCGGTTATTACCGAAGATTCATAAAAGGATTTTCAAAGATTACAAGCCCAATCACTTCTTTGCAAAAGAAGGGAGTGAAATTTGAATGGACTCCCAAGTGTGAAGAGAGATTTCAGAAGTTTAAAGACATTTTAACAAGTGCACCAATCTTGAAGATTGTATATCCGGATGAATATTTTTTTGTGTGCACTTATGCATGCAAGGAAGGGCTCGGTGGAGTTCTCATTCAAAAAGATCATGTGGTATGCTATGAGTCCATAAAACTAAAGGAGCATTAGAGAAATTATGCTACCCGCGATCTAGATTTAGCAATCATTGTACACGTATTAAAAATGTGGAGACATTACCTCATGGGAAAGAGTTTTTATCTAAGAACAAACCAATGTGGTATGAATCATTTATTTGGACAGGAAACACTAAATGCCAGGAAAACTAGATGGATGGAATTTTTGAGTGAGTATCACTTTGAAATTAAGCATATAAAAGGAAAGGAAAATAAAGTGGTTGATGCACTCAATAGAAGAGCCATGAAATTCATATTTCATCCATTATCATGTTCAACACAAATTTAAAAGATAAAATTCTTGAAGCAACAAATTCAAATAAGCAATATTTAAAAATAAAAGAGACATTACAACAATGCAATTTACAGCAGAAATTTAAATATTATGAGTTGAAAGAGGATGGAATCCTCATGTACAAGGGAAAAACATACGTGCCAAATTCAAGAGAGCTGAAAAATATAGTGTTGAAGGAAATGCATAATGTGCCATATGTTGGGAACCCAAGATATCATAAGACAATTGCAGTTGTGAGAAGCCAATACTTTTGCCGAGGAATGAAGAAGGAAGTGGCTAAGTACATAGCCAAGTGTCTAGAAAGCCAAAAGGCGAAAACATAGCATAGACATCTAGCGCAGCTACTACAACCATTTCCCATTCATGAGTGAAAATAGGAAGTGGTTACAATTGATTTCATTACAAAGCTGCCCAGAATAATGAAGCAACATGATTCCATTATGGTGGTGGTGGAAAAATTAACAAAAGTTGCACATTTTATTCCTATGAAGACCACACACAAGGCAACAAACATTGCAGAGATCTACATGAAGGAAGTTTTTGGGCAACATGGAGTGCCTAAGACAACAGTTTCAGACATAGATTCTAAGTTTACATCAAAATTCTGGCAAGGTTTGTTCAAAGGCTTTGGGAAAAATCTGAATCTTAGTACAATGTATCATCCAAAGTCAAATGGGAAAAAGGAAAGGACCAATAGGATAATTGAAGACATGCTCATAATGTATGTGATGGATCAGCCATCAAAATGGGAGGATTTTATCCACTTAGTGGAGTTTGGCTATAATAATGGGTATCAAGCCTCATTAAAAATGAGTCCTTTTGAAGCTTTGTATGGAATAAAGTGTAACACACTAGTGAGTTGGGATAACCCAGTAGAGAGAGCCATCATTGGGCCAAATTTGTTAAAGTAAATGGAAGAGCGAATGATTAGGATCAAGCAAAATTTAAAAGATTCCCATGATAGAAAGAAAATTTATGCAAACAAGAATAGAGTTTTTAGATATTTTAAAGTGGGATAACATGTTTTCATAAAAGTGAAAGCGAAAAGAAGTTTGATAAGATTGGGTTGTTTCCCAAAGTTGGCAGCAAGATATTGTGGACCTTTTAAAATCTTAGAAATGATAGGGCTAGTTTCATACATGCTAGCATTTCTGGCATCCATGAGAGTGCATAATGTATTTCATGTGTCATTATTAAAGAAATATGTACCTAACCCTAACCACATAATTGATTGGAATGTGATCCAAGTGGAGCACGAAGGGGATTTTTGTGTGGAACCAGTACACATCCTGGATTAGAAATTCAAAGTGCTCAGGAACAAATCCATAGGGTTGGTAAAGGTTCAATGGACCTACTACGGTATTGAAGGTGCTACATGGGAGCATGAAGAAAACATGCATGGAGAATACCTGTATATTTTCGACAATTTTGAAGAAAATAGAATGGAAGACTCCATTTTGAGGAGTTGGAGTTTCAGAACCACATCTCAGAGTCTTAGCCAACTACATTGGGGACACTGATAAAATAATGCCTCATTCCTTGGGTTAATCCTAATAAACAAATGGTATATTCCTTAGATTAGCCCTGATAAATGAATAGTGCATTCCTTGGGTCGGCGAAATGAGAGGAACAAAAGATTATGGTTGGAACTGTTGTTGGAGTTGTGAAAGTGTATAATTTTATTTTTTCTAAGAATTGTGATGTAAATTGCATATATGTATATCAACATAGTGTGCACCGAGGATGAAACACACTTGTAGGGGAGGGGGAATCTAACATCCCCACTATAATCCCCGGTTTAATTAATTCTTAATGTAGATATAATGTGTTGATATGGCCAAGCGATGTAATATGTGAATTGTATTCCTATGTTTTAATAATAAAATGTGATGCTAGCTGCTAATGGGACATGGACAGAGATGGGGGCTAAATTAATCCACAAGAGAGGGGAGGGTATAAGAGAATTCCTAAGAGGGGTCCAAGGGGGAATTTCCCATGTATATTAATTCAACCCATTTTCCTAAATTTTCTAGTGGTATATGAACCTTCTATTTTTTTGATTGAGTGTCCCCAAAGCCAATCATTGAATACATGTAAGAGGGTGGGTGTGATAAGTCACATCCCATAGTTATTGGGAACATGGGAGATGAGTAAAATCATCTTGGGGAAGTGTGTGAGTCAAGAAATGCAAGACAAAGGCAATAAATTTGTATGGGTTGGGACAACAATTAGGGGGAGTCAATGTTGGTTCATGAGCAAAAGGGAGAGGGAAAGAATGAGAGCTTGGAGCTGGAAAATCCATGGAGGGAAAATTCTAGAGCATGTTGGATCATTTCTAGAGCGTATTTGGAGTTGAATACTGAAGGTTCAGGTTTTCAATCCTGAAGAGTGAATTCTTGTGTGAGTTGCACAGTAAGAACAAGTGTTTGTTGTTGGTTGCTGGTAGTTTTCCTGGTAGTGAGTTCCCTTGAGTTCCCAGCTGAGACATTCCTGGTTACTTGTTCCATAAAGACCCTAATAAATGAATGGGATAACCAAGGGACATATATCAGTGAAGGAGTACATTCCTTGGGTTGGGTAGGTCGAGAGGAAGAGAGTTGCTGGAAAATTAGGATAATTGTAGGAGAATACCAAAGGGTTGTGAGTTTTATGAGTTGTGAGTGGACGGTGAGAGACCACCCTCTTTTTTGGATTACTAGCCTTATCTTGGAGTGATTGGATGTTGAGATTTGGAACAATGAGTCTGTGGTTGGGTGGAACATCCACCCCAAGCATCTGGTTGCACAACGGATTATAAAATATAAGTTTTTTATTTGTGTATGTGTTGTGTTTATGACTTAAATTGTTGTGTATGAACCATGTGCATTTAAAAATTATTTATATGATGTTGTGTTGAATTATTAACCTACATTCATGTCTATTTTAGTATGTTGTAGATGCATCAATTTAATGGTTACGAACATTAGCTAAATCTGGTTGTAATTCGTAGTTGGAAGCCACATGAATTTATTTAGATAGCAGAAATTTTAATTTGTAAGATATTTTGCACTGTGATGTTCCTTAGTTGGGTTGGGGGACATTACAATTAATGACACATGAAACACATTATGCACTTTTATGGTCACAAGCAATGCATGCATGTATCCAAATAGTCCTATTATATCCAATATTTCAAATGGACCACAATATCTGGCTACTATCTTGGTGCAACATCCCAACTTCATTTAGCTCTTATTTGGATTCACTTTCAAAAATACATGCTCCCCAACTTTCAATTCACTTTGTGCCTTGCCCTTGTCTGCATAACTCTTTTTCCTATCCTATGCTACCTTCAAATTATGTTTATCCTTAACCATTTTCTCTTCTATTTCCTTGAGAAACTCTAGCCCAAGTATTACTTCGTCTACTGGATTGTCCCATCTAATTCGTCTACTAGATTGTCCCATCTAATTGGGTTATTGCACTTTCTGCCATATAAAGCTTCAAATGGATTCATTGTTAGTGAATCTCAATATCCATTATTGTAGGAAAATTAAACTAAATGCAAGTAGTCCTCCCACTTGGATGGCTTATCCATCACATACATTCTTAACATGTCTTCAATCTCTTGATTAACTCTCTTTGTTTGTCCATTTGTTTGTTGGTGATAGGTTGTACTAAAATTCAGATTTATACCAAAACCTTGGAATAATCCTTTCCAAAAGTTTGAAGTAAACTTTGGATCTCTATTTGAAGCAATTAACACAGGTACTCCATGCAACCTAGCAATATCTTTCATATAAATTTCTGCTATATTAGTTTCCTTATGACTCAATTTAACTGGAATAAAGTAAGAAAATTTTGTTAATTTATTCACAACTACCATTATTTAATCGTATTGCCTTGTTGTCTTGGGAAACTTGGTGATAAAATCAATGGTTACCAATTCTCATTTCCACTCTGGAATTGGAAATGGATGTAGCAAACCTATTGAATGTATGTGCTCAATCTTTACTCTTTGGCATTCCATACACCTAACTATGTAATTAGCAACATCCTTTTTCATTCCTAGCCAAAATTATTGGCTTCTTATAGCTACAATTATTTTTGGTAACCATGATGTCCAACATATGGAACATCATGCATTTCTTTTAATATCAACTTCCTTAATTCATAAAAATTGGGAACATACACTAAATTTTTTTACATGAGAATGTCATATTCTTCCATCTTATAATCTTCATATTTCTACTGTACATTTTCTTGGTGTAATCCTTCCTTTACTTGTAGATAATTCTCATTTGAAACAAGAGTTTACAAAAAAAAAAATCAAATTTGATTTGCACATACTAATGGTTGTAGCACGCATTGCATGTATTCTTATGTTGAGTGCATCAACAACCTTGTTCTATTTTCCTTCGATATGTTTAATATCGTAGTCATATTCATTAAAAAATTCCATCCATGTTGTTTGCCTGGAATTTAAAGTTTGTTGCTCAAATAAATATTTCAGACCACTGTGGTTCTATCCTCAACTCAAATTTCCTCCCCATTAAGTAATGTGTCCACATTTTCAATGCATGAACTATGGAATCTAGCTCTAAGTCGCATGTGACATAATTATTCTCATGCTCTTTAATCTTTTTGGATTCATAACAAATCACATGACCATGCTAAGTAAATAATTCCACCAAGTCCCTCTTTGCAAGCATCTATACATACCACAAAATCTGCATTTGGATTAACAATCTTGAGAATGGGTGCACTTGTAAGCAATTCCTTTAATAGTTGAAAACTTTCTTCACACTTTGGTGTCAATTCAAATTTAACTCACTTTTTCTCTAAATATTTAATGGGATGAGCAATATTGGAGAATCCATCTATGAAACTTATGTACTAGCAAGCCCCATGAATGACCTTACCTCTATTATGTTCTTATGTGTTGGCCATCCCCTAATAGCTTCAATCTTCTCTGGATCTACTATTATTTCTCATTCTGAAATTATGTGTCCCAAGTAATGGATCTGCCTCTGATAAAAATAACACTTGCTTAACTTAGCATACAATTGATGATCTCGTATCACTTGTAGTACCAACCTCAAGTGTTGTTCATGGTTCTCCTCTTATTTGGAATAAATAAGAATTTCATCTAGGAATACAATGGAAAACTTATCCATGTAATTTATAAATATTACATTAATTAAGCACATGAATGTAGTTGGTGCATTTGTCAATCCAAATGGCACCACTACAAATAGATAGTGTCCATACTTCATTATGAAAGTTGTTGTGTTGATGTCTTCATCCTTTATTCTTACATGATGGTAACCTAACCTAAAGTCTATCTTTGAAATGGTATTTTCTTCTCTTAGTTGATCAAACAAGTCATCAATTATGGGTAGAGTATGTGTGTACCTTACAATGACCTTGTTCAACTGTCTAAAATTAATACACATCCTCAAAGTCCCATCCTTCTTCACAAAGAGTATTGGTGTTCCCCAAGGTGAGACACTTGGGTGTATGTACCCCTTCTTTAATAATTCTTCTAAATGCATTTGTATCTCTTTCAATTCTGGTGTACTCATTATGTATGACGTCTTAGATACTAGTGTATCTCCATGCATTAGATCAATAGAGAAATCTGTATATTTTTTTGGTGGCAATTCCGGTATTTCCTTAAACACATCTGCAATCTCCTACAACACTGGAAAGTCCTCAAGACTTGGTGTTTTTGCACTTGGATTGTTCTTCCAATTGACCTGCATACAATTGGCATCACTTATTGAAGCATCTCTTCATCTACAAGGATGAAATCTCCCTGATACATATAGGTCTTGGAATTCCTTTCACTATTCTCTACTTTCCTTCTTCATCAAGACATGTAAAAGTCTTGTTATGGCAATCTAGAATAACATAATGCACATTCAACCAATCCATTCGAATGAGGACATCGTATGAGACAAATAGTATTATATTCAAGTCTACAATAATGATAACACCATTCATATCTAATGAAAATCCTTTAGCAATCTCACTAATTTTCCTTTTAGGCCCAATAGCTAGTTGAATCAACCATGATTTCTCATGCTTACTTTTCTTCAAATTAAATTGTTCAACCAAATTAAGCGCAATGTAACTATGACTTGCTCCCGAATCAATTAAAATGGAAATATGTTGATTTGCAATCTTACCTTCAACCTCAGTCATGTTTGACCGATGGTCTGCCTATCGATTCTCCAAGGTTGCATATATTCTTGGGATGTTACTACACACATCTTCCACTTTGGTTTCCTCATATATTTTGTGCACATTCGTCATTATGTATCCATTGTGAGGATAATCTCTATACAAATGATCTTCTTTTCATCCCCAACATTTGATTGGTTTCCTTTCCCTTTTCCCTAAGGATTCTACCATCTTGTATTAACTCTAATTTGGATGACTTGCTCCTATGTATTAGGATTGTTCCTGAAGAAAAGAGGTTTGAATTCCTTCTTCCTTTGATCCATTTTTTCCTTCTTCTTATCTTTCCAGGACTTCTAGAAAACCACTATGCCTTTGTTTCGATCATATAGACATTTTTCTTTCCTAATGGTCTCTTCAAGAGTCTTAGATTCATCAAATTGGATATTGTCTTTGTAAAACATTGGCAATCCACATAAGAACCTTTGTATGTTCACCTTCTCCTCTTTAATAAAGCCCACATATCTCAACAACTCCAAAAACGTCTTCTCATATTCCTACATGGTCGTATTTCCCAACTTGAGTTCAAATAAATCATGTATCTTCTTATCATAGTAGTGCTCAGAGAGGTACTATTGTTGGAAAGACATCTTAAAATGCTCCCAAGAAATCCTCCTCTCATTGATGTGCTTAATTTTCTTTAGCTAATCCCACCTCATGGAAGCTTTTCCTTGTAGATGGTATATAGGAATTTTGGCTTCTAGATTGGATTAGTAGTTGTGCAACTGAAAATATTCTATTATTCCTAAAAACTAAGATTCAACATCCTCTCCTCTCATATTTTCACCATCAAAGCTAGATGGCTTAATCTTCCTAAGATCTCCTTACAAATTGTCGTGTTTGTGTCTTCTTCTCTGATGCTTAATAGGGGACACATATGGGATACTCTTTGATTCTTCGGAAGAATATAACTTCTTGGTTGAATAAGTTGGTGAATAGGGATGCCTTTGGCTTCTTGTAGCACTTCTTGAGTACCTAGATCTCCTATGACTATCATTCCTTGCATGAGATCTTCTTATTTCCTCATGCCCTGAACCTAATACATTCTTTATTTGCCTCTGCGACTGTGTGTTTAGCTAATTTTGTTCCTCTTGTGATATTTTTAGCCTATCATCATCATCTCTATAACTATGCACATCCATTTTCAAACTCCTCATGGTTTCTACCAACTCTAATGGCTCCATTCTAGCTCTATGGCCATTATATTTGTCTCCTCATTTCCTGCACTGATATCCAAGCCTTTAACTTCTTCTTCATGATTGTAAGGTCCTCGTGCAGATTCCATGTCTCCTCCTCAATGTTGCTCTTCAATTATGATATTTACTTGTCCTTGTTGTAGCACTAATTCTACAAGAAGTGTGCATACAAATAAAACTATTAGATACACCTCATTTCCATATCTATAGCATTTCCTTTCAAATTCTAGAAATTCTGCACATTGTCAATTTTTCGTTAATCAAGGCTATCGGTCCTTTTCTTCCCAATTTATGAAGTGTTGAGAATTATAGCTCGGACAATAAATTCCACACAGGTTTAGAGTGAACGCGTGAGAATTAGTTCGAGATATTTTCAAAAATCAATTTTCGGAAAGAAATTCTATTTTCAGAAAATAATTATATTTTTGAAAAAGTAATTATATTTTGTAATTCACTTTAGTTAAAAAGTGGAAGTCTTATTTTTAGCAATTGAGTCTAAAAAGTGTATTTCATGCATGCATGACTTGGAATAGGAGTAATCTCATAAATAGATTAGGGTTTTGGTCTCAACTAAAACTATAAAGACAGGTCAAGATAGAGAATTAAGACACACAAGAACACTTGAGCAGTTGAGCAGATTGAGCAATAGAGAAGGGGAGAGAGAGCGGGCAGACATGAAAGAGGCTTTTCTAGGCAACATGCAGTCCCATATAGGGATTCACATAGTTCTTCACAATTGTACAAAGTTCTGTATAATATCATACGGATCTGTACATTCATATGGATACGTATGTACAATGGTACAAACATGTCTTACATGTTCTCCTCTAGGCAATACAACAAATTTCTGTTGTTTCTAGTTTTTTCCAGTATATTGTACCTCTCAGTCCGGTTGTAAAATCTCAGTTCAAAGTGATATTTTGGTATCTGTGCAATGAGTTTTTTGGACAACTTGTGGAGGTTTCCTTGTAAGTGTTTCAAAGGAATGAAGATTAGTTAATGGTGGAGTAATCATCTTTGTTGTGTGAAATTAATTTGTATGCTTCCACTATTTGATTTCCAACTATTGTGTGAATAATGCTATGGTCTGAAAATTATTTTTTCATTAATTAAATTTAGCAGTCTACTTGTTTGATTGAGATCATAAGGATTTTAGTCACTTGGGGCTTGGGAATTTTCACACTGTATCAAATATTATTTCTCTAATTGAGATTCTATAGGATTTTCAGTGGTAAATCAACTACAAGGAAGGACTAACAATGACAGGGCTTCAAAGTTTTATTTTTATATTTGGAAGTTTGTGCAATAGATATTAGAGATCGTAGCAACATGTATTGAGTTTGAGGACAGATCAGATGGTGCCTTGAATTTCTTATCATGGAAGGTGAGTGTTACACTCTTAGTAGAAGAGAATGATCTCTAGGATATTATCAAGAGTGTTGTTACTCTGCCTACAAATCCACAGTAGTTGGTAGCTAACAAAAAGAGGGAAGTGAAGGCTAAGTGGATGATCTTGGATGCCATAAAGGATCATTTTATCCCTCATGTATCCGAGAAGAATATAGTGAAGGAGATGTTCAATGCCCTGATAAGTCTCTACCATAGTCGAAACATAAACAATTGGATGGTATTGTGGAACAAACTCAGATCCATAGTGATGACCAGATCAGACACAGTCACCAAATACCTTATGAAGATCACACAGATTTGTGATTAACTTGCAACAGTTGAGGGGAAGATTGATGATGCAAAGTTAGTGAACATGGCACTGAATGGATTCTCAGTTTCATGGGAACCATTTGTCAAAGGTATCTGCACTCGGAAAAACCTTCCCGGATTTGAGGGGCTTTGAGATGATTGTATCCAAGAGGAGAATCAAATGGATTCAAAGGCTGAAAAGGAGGATTGTGAAGAGAACCTAGCTATATTTGGTCATTCAAATAAGGGAAAAGGTTAAGGTCCCTGAAAGGGTAAGGGAAAGAGTGAGGTGTCAACCTCATAGCCAAGAAATAAGGAATTGAGTAAAATCAAGTGATTTAGTTGTCATAAGTACAACCATTATGCATCACAATGTCCAGATAAGAAGGGTAAAGGGGAGCAACAACATAAGCAAGTAGCAGCCTCTATGGAAACTCATATGAACGATTTTGTTGAAATTTTGAGAAGGATTTCTCATTGGTATCTTTCCTTTCTACCAGGATTGTTCTGAGGAATGCATTGTATGTGGACAATGGGGCATCCCAACATATGACATCATCCCAACAATTGTTTTCTAGTCTAAAGAAGTAAGACTTGGGAGTATAGGTTGTGCTTGGTGATGATTCTAGGTACCCAGTAGCAGGAGTTGGTACTATTCACTTCCAGCTCAAGTCAGGTAATTATTTAGATTTTTATGATGTCCTATTTGTACTAGGTCTCAAAAAGAACTTGTTTTTAGTTTTGGTTATGGAGGATAAGGGCTTTGTAGTGGAGTTCAAGAACCAACAAATCCTCATCAGACCGAAGGAATCTAGCCCAGATACAACTCAGGTAATAGGGGTTATAGAAGGTAAGTTGTCTAGGTTGTAGGGTGAACATGTTCAATCCTTGGTGCAAGACAGTGACAACTTGTGCAAGTTGTGGCACAAGAGGATGGGGCACATGCATAAAAATGTGTTTCTTATTCTAAGGGATATATTCATAGGTATTACACAGTTCCGAGTTGAGCAACATGGTGTATGTAGAGGGTGCATGATTGGAAAGTATGCCAAGGTTTCTTTCCCAAATAGCAAGCATAGGTCTAAGGAGATTCTAGACATAGTGACAGAGGATAAGGAGCATGAATCTATGGAGGTTGAGCTAGGATCACTAGTGATTTCCAAATTAGTACAACAACCTTTAGATAGAGAAGGGGAGACAATATACCCTTGCAATTTTATTAGAATACCTCGATGGTTTAGTTAGAAATTAAGGGATTATCAGGAGCATGCTGAGAATCCTAGGAGCACATTCAGGGAGAGCATACCTCTAAATAAGTTTCCAAAATATATGGCACCGATGAGCATCATTCTAGATTTTGAGCCTTCCACTTTTCAAAAGATAACAAAATATTAGGTATGGTGGGATGCCATGGTGGAGGGGTACACCTGCATCATGAAGAATGATGTTTGGGACATAGTGCCAAGACCGGAGGGGAAGTAAGATGTGAGTTCCATATGGATCTACAAGATAAAGAATGTTGCATATGGCAGCATTGAGAAGTTCAAAGCAAGGTTTGTGGCGAGAGGGTTCTCCTAGAAAGAGGGAGTGTACTACGAGGATAATTTTTCTCTAGTCGTCAAGTACACATAACAACCTCGAGTTTTTGAAGTAAGTGGGAAGGAGTCCCATGTTTGTTTTGCAATGAATACCTTGAGTCATTTCATAGTGGAGCCAAGGCGGGAGCATTGGGTAGGATAAAAACATGTGCTTAGTCATTTGAGGGGCATATTGGAGTATGGTCTGAGATATCTTGGAGATGGTTTAGTGAAGTTGCAAGTGTATACAAACTCGGATTGGGAAAGGAGTGTAGCAAAATGGAAGAGCAACTTAGGGTGCTCCTTTAGCTTGGGATCAAAGACGATATCTTGGTTCAACAAGAAACAAACTTCCATGGCACTTAGCTCAACAAAGAGAAGATATCACTTCATATGAGAGAGGATTCAGATGGGAGAAGCGAATCTCCAATTTATTCTAACAGATCAGTAGGTAGCTGATATTCTGACCAAACCATTGATAAGAGAGAAGTCTAAGACATTAAAAAACAAACTTGTATTGGTGCAGAAATCCTTCCTCACTAAGAGGGAGTATTGAGGATTATAGATTGAACAAGAACTTCCGCACAGGTTCAATGTGAACGTGCAAGAAGTAGTTTGAGATATTTAATTCTATTTTTGAAAATGTAATTATATTTTGTCATTCACTCTAATTAAAAAGTGGAAGTCTTATTTCTCAAAGTTGAGTATGAAAAGTGTATTTCATGCATGCAAGACTTAGACTACGAGTAATCTTAGAAATAGATCAGGGTTTTGGTCTCAGCTAAAACTATAAAGATAGGTCAAGATAGAGAGTTAAGACACACAAGAACACTTGATTAGTTGAGAATACTGAGCGACAGAGAGAGGGAGAGAGAGAAGGTAGCCAAGACATAGGCATTTACAGGAAACACGTAGTCCCATACAGGGATCCACACATTTTAGTACATTTTTACAAATTTTCATATAGTACCATAGGAATTTGTAGAGTCAAACGAATAGGTTTGTACAGTGGTACAAATAGGCCATACATGTTGTCCTGCAGGCTGCACAACAATTTTATGTTGTTTCTATTTTTTTCTAGTAGGTTGTACCTCTCAATCAAGTTGTACAAGCTCAGTTTAAGGTGATTTTTTGGTATCCTTCAATGTTTCTTTTTGGACAGCTTGTGGAGGTTTCCTTGTAAGTTTTTCAAAGGAATGAAAATCTTTTATTGAAGGAGTAATTACATGTGTTGTGTGAAATTAATTTTTATGCTTCCGTTATTTGATTTCCAACTATTGTGTGATTAATGCTATGGTATGAAATTTATTTATGCATTAATTAAATTCAACAATCTACTTGTTTTATTGAGATCATAAGGACTTTAGTCACCTAGGGCTTGGGAATTTTCACAATAGGTCCTTTTCTTCCCAATTTATGAAGAACTCTGAAGCACTTAACGAAAATCTAAGCCTTCATACATATTCCCCATTAAATTATTTTTCCAATAACTATACTCATGCTCCAATATGAGCTCAAAGCTAAAATTTATTGCTCTCAAAAATCCCTAGTTTTGCCTATTTTATGTGCTTTTCTCATTAATGTAATCAAAGTGAAAGACCAACTTCTACCACATGTAGAAGGAAATCTGGAAAGAACCATGAAAAAATGTGTATTGTGTGCAGATAATGTTGGTGTGTGTTATATTATTTGCATGATTAGCCCATGTATTGTGCATTGTAAACCAAAAGTTTCAAAATAAGCTCTGCGAAGACCAATGACTTTTTGGACTTTGATGAAACAAAGTCTAAGTCAAACTCCTGGAGGATGACTATCCATCTATTGATTTTTCCACCTATTACCCGTCATGTTAACATGTACTGGACTGGATTAACGACAACAATGACGGTGGTCTTGCGAAAAAGAACATAATGACGGAACCGTTGAACAACATGAACTGCTGCCAACGCAAGTTTTTCGATATGGGAATAATTGAGTTCCAGTCTTATGAGGCCTCGACTCAGGTAATAGATCACGTATTCTGAGAACAAATCATCTTCCTGAACTAAAACCATGCCAATGGTTGACTCTGCTGCAGCCAGATATAATAAGAAATATTTGTTATAGTTAGGTGGTCGGAGCAGAGGGGCAGTTGTGAGGGCATGTTTTAATGCGTCGAAAGAGCGTTGAGCGGCATCGTCCCAGTAAAAAGGAACATCTTTCTTCAGTAAGTGCATAAAGCCCTTGGTGATTTCGGCATAGTTTGCGATGAAGCGTCGTAAAAAGTTTGCCTTGCCTTGTAGACTCTAAAGTTGAAGGATTGTGAGTGGGGGCGACAACTGGATTATTGCCTCCACCTTGAGCGGATCGACCGTGATCCTTGTTGTTGATACGATGAAACCTAACAAACGTCCTGACGTTACTCAGAAGCTGCACTTGTTTGGATTCAAGCGAATCCGAAAGTAGCGATAGTGTTTGAAGATCAGTCTAAGGTGTGTGGGATGATCCGTTCTCTTGCGATATCGCGATGCTAAATCATCTAGATAGGCCTCGGCTATATTCTTGAGATCATGAAAAGAAAAAGACATGGCCCGCTAGAAGGTGGCTCCAACATTTTTAAGACCAAAAGACATTTTACGATATGCGAATGTACCCCAAGGACAAATGAATGTCATTTTGTGTTGGTCTTCAGGTTTAATTTGGATTTGATTATATCCTGAAAAACCGTCCATGAAAGAAAAGGCCTTGCAACCAACACATTTATCAATGATCTAGTCGATGAATGGTGTTGGAAAAATATCTTTGGGACATGCCTTGTTCAAATCACGAAAATCGGTACATACATGAATCGTGCCTTGTTTTTTATTGACCACCACAGGATTTGACACCCATTGGGTCAAATGGATAGGATAGATAAAACCTACCTTTAGCAATTTATCAACCTCAATCTTGATGACTGCTGCTTTATTAGGATTAACTGGACAAAGCTTCTGTCGAACAGGCTTGGCATCAGGATACGTTGTTATCTCATGTTCAACTATTTTTGGATCGATACCTGGCATTTCCTCATAGGACCAGGAAAACACGTCGCATAATTCTTTGAAAAGATCTGTGTAGATTTGAATCTCTTCGGGGGAGAAATCCGCTCCGAAGAAGACATTCTCCATGACACCAGGGTTTCGGGAGATATTGATCGGTATGGTTTTAGCGATAGTTTCCATATTTCCCTCAGCATAAATTTCATGTGTAGATAAGAGATTAATAGGGCACAACTGATCTCCCATCATGGTCACGGTGAATTCTCCTGCTTCGATTCAGTTTAACTTTGGGAGAAAATATGATCTGTGATGAAGATATTCCCAAGGTTTGTCTGGACTAATCATTGCTTCGATTACTGCTTCGTCAGAAGGCAAGACTAAGTCTAACGAATCAATGTTAGCGAGAGAACCCTGAGCCCAAATAGGCTCTAGAAGTGGATCTAACTCTTGTGCAGGAGTCAGATCAGTGTTAGCTGAAGCTTGCTGAACTAAAGAGTACATTACTTCAGCTGCCGACAAGGGCATGGACATGCCCAGGTGCCCTGTCTCATCCATCATGGCCGATGGGGAAGGAAGTATCCAAGGATCCTCGAAGTAAGTTGTGCGGAATGACGAAACTTGAAAAATCTCAACCTTATGGTGATTGGATATAAATTTGATGTCATCGTGAGGGGGCGGGTAATTGAAGGTACCCATCAAGGATGGGCACAAACCAACTCCTACGTTAACGACACCTGGTTGAGGATTATCAATCATCGAGACCATGGATGCCCCCAAAGCAGGGTCAGGTCTGGAGAAAGACAATTGATTGATGGTCACTATCCGTCCCTCGTGTGGAAACAACAAGACTTGAAAAATTGTAGCAACCATAGCTTGCATAGCATAAGTCCAACTCCGTCCTAACAAGAGGTTATAGTTTAGGGGAGCATCGACTACCTCTACTTCGACACACACGGTCTTCCCTCCTAACTGCACGGGGAAAGAAGGAACGATGCCATGTGGTCGGAACGAACGACCGTTGAAAGAAGTGAGGAGATTAGGTGATGGAGACAAAACAATATGGCCAATGGCCTTCCAACATGCCAACGACATAACACATGTCGAGGCGCCCTCATCAACCACTGTGCGAAAGATATTCCGAGTAAAAGTTTTTGTGGGATAAGCCACTACTATCTGAAACGCTACGTTGTAAGGCAGACGAGGTTTTAAGTCGGTTGTATCCAACATGATGGTACCCAGATTACAAGTCTCGGTAGAGCCTAAAGCGGTTAACAAGGCTTTCCTCTAAGAAGGGCATCTTTGGAGGACCTCCAAAGCAAACATCGCACAAGGGGTTTGTGATAAATCCTGCACCACAGAGTAGTTATGGGTGGCCCTTGCATTTGGGTTATGAGAAGTTTTTTTAAATGCACCTTTTGGAATGTGTGTCATTGTTTCTCCCAACGTCTTCTCAATCTATAGAGGAAGAGATGGGAGGTCAGCTTCTTTACCCTTCTCAGAAGCGCTTGGTTTACTATAGTCGCGCGCTCTAGTCGATATAAAAGCATCACCTCTAACCATATATACGTTCACGGATGCGGGGTTGTTCAGAGGTGGGTAGGTTTCTTGGCTGCCCCCTTCCATGCTTGCAAAGGCTTGAGTTAGATTTTGCCCATGTTGAAATGGATTAGTCAACACTGCCTGCTATTGCTGCGTGACAAATTTTTGGGCCTCTGCAAGTCAAGGACATAGATGGGTCGGGTGGTCTTCCGCGCACAAGTTGCATGGATACCTCACCTTCCATTTTTCAGTGTTGTCCCTGTCAGCATTATCGTTGGGTTTTTTGTCCCCCTTACCCTTATTTCGTTGTTTTTTCTTCCCTTCAGGCTGCTGGGTGGCCTTTGGGTTAGTCGACTGCACTGTGTGTACTTCCGACGTTTTGGTAGAGGGAGCAGCCAAAGTAGTGGTTTGGCTGGCCGTTGTGTGTTGTATAGATAACTGTTGCAACTGTTTTGTCAATTTCTCAGCGGGCTTTGTTTGTGCTGAACCAACAATACCATCGGCATGTGGTCCAACTCTCTGTCTAGTTTTATCCAGTATTGAACATGGTGCATATGGCAAGATGTTGTATAATAAACTAGACTGAGAATAGATGAGCTCAAACTATTGAGCCCTCATGATGGCATCTTCTTCGGAGAAAACTCCTAACATCAAAACGTCTTTGGATAACTGCGTGACCAAAGACTTAAGGAACTACTCAAGCAGGAATGCTGGTGGGACTGGTACCTTGATTAAACTTTTCTGGCGTCTCCATTCTCGAATGTGATCATAGATATGGTCCGTTGTTCTCTATTCGAAATTGGCGAGCAACTCTGTGCCAACGTCGTATCTCACAGGTAACTGGAAATGGTTCAGGAAAGCCATCGTCAGTTCACCAAAAGAAGAGTATCTTGAGTGATCGAGCTCAATGTACCATTTCGCGGCACTCCCAATGAGAGTACGTTGAAACAATCAAAACTATACGGAGTCATATTTCAATGAGTTAGATGAGCACCAAAGATGGAAGGTAGTCACATGATCTCCTTTATCTTCATTAGGCTTGGCTTCGAACTTTGGAATGTCCAAAGGAAACTTCGTCGGCATAGGAGGCCAATGCGGATCATGACAAATAGGGTCATTCAACAACCTTGTCAAATCTGACAAGTGTAAAGTCGTCAGGAAAGGTAGTTTGGGTTGTTGGTGATAACCTGGGAAAAAGGGGCCTGGAGTTTGACTGGCACCAGGTTGCCAGGAAAAGTTTGGCTGCTAGCCTGAATTCTGGTAGAAATCATGACCCTGGCCAGCGTATGGATTTTTCATATGTGGAGACATCATCGACTAATTTCCCAAATAGGACATAAACTGTTGGGCATGCATTATATTTGAAGGACTTTGGGAAGGATTACCCCATGCCGGTCCCGTGGGGATAGGCATAGTAGTTTGTCTGGGGTTCCATTGATTATGGAAAGAATTACCCCAGATTGGCATTCTAGATGGGGGAATGGAGCCCTGCCAAGAATTCCAAGGCCCTGAAGCGGAAGAAGTTCCTAGGTTTTCCCCCTGTGCAGGAATAGTACCCTGCGTAGGAGTCAATTGTCCAAAAATGGGATTGCCCCCAATCGGGAAAGAAGCTGACAAGAAGGTGTTGTTACCAAATGTTTCGTTCAAAGAAAATGGTGTTGAACCTACCGACATACTATGTGAAGGTGTTCCTTGACTCCCTGCTCCAAATAAACTATTGTGTGTAGGTTGCCTGGCGGATTGTTGATACGAGCCACCGAGTGAAGGGGACGAAGGAGGGATATGACCTCCTCCATAAGGGAAAGCATTGAAAGGAGCAGGAGTGCCCCCCATGTGACCTTTTAGAGGAGCTCTAGAGCTCCCTGTCCCCAGACCTAAAGTCTGTAAAGTGGTGTAAGAAAGTACAGGACTTGTGCCCGAACTAGGCATCCCGTATGAGAATGGAGGGCCTGTCGCACTTGGTGTGAAAGGGGTTGTGGCCGCAACCAAAGACGGGATTAGACCACTGTGCGAAGTAGTCACAGTCGAGACCATGGTGGCTCGGACCGACGACAGTGGGTTAGGAGATGAAATCTCTCCTATGGTGACAATCGTGGTGGGAATTGAAGAATTCCCAGAAGGGGTAACACCATTTGTTTCCATTGCTATGTGCAACACTATCTAGCACTCATAAATTTGAATTGGTATGATGGAGGGTGCCAAGAAATCAGTGGTTGGGGTTTCAACCGGGCCAAGAGCGGTTGCTTCAAGGTTCAAAACGGTCGATTCCTTCGGGGGTTGGTCAGGGACAATGGCATGTAACCCGGTCGCTTCAAAATACCCTTGTTGGTCTAGCTTTCGCCTTAATGGTGGCGGGGGTGGCTCCAGTGTAACCAGCGGCAGGCCAAGAATCCTTCGTGACCGGTGGAGTTCGGGATCCTCCCCTGTGTGAGAAGATCCAAGACACTCTAAAGTAGTCTAAACGTTCAAAAGTAACACACACTAAAAAAGACCCTAGAAGATAAGACAGACAAACACTAAATTAATTGGAAGAACAGTTACAACAACCAACACTAGAGAAACTTACCGGTGCTAGTGCAACTCGAACATGGAAGCACCCTCTGGGTATACTTTGCAAAGCGTGGCCCGATGTCTGCCCTAGGTACCGCGATATACCCCCACAGTCACCTGTGTATGTCCCTAAACAAGATTGGCAACTAGGTTGCCAACACGCGAACAATCACCAGGCGGGTACAGTCGAAAGTCGGGTAAACCACAATGAGCAGGGTATCGAGCCCAAAACCTATCAAGGGTATCGAGAGAAAATGGTCCAGAAGACAACTGAGGACCTCGAACATATTCGAGACCCACAAAGCCCTGTGGCAAATGAAAACGACGGAATCTCCAGACAAGCCCTCTATATGTGTTCTCCACTACGATTGGTCTAGCTTTTGAGGGGTTATCTCCGCTACCTTTCTGCACGCGACCTTATGTTTATCCCCTGTGTTAGAGGGGGGTCCCAGATAAATTTCACGACACTAGACTTAGACACTCCCTAACTCAGACTTCAATGTTTGATTTTAAATGGCCTTGAAGAGTTTTCTCTCCAACCTAATCCAAGGCCTTAATCCTGAACTAGTTGGTGAACCCTACAAACATAAAAGTCCAGTAGATTTTAAATTTAGCGTTACTTTTATGTCTTTGTCTTACGTCAAGGGGTATGAAAGTGAAACCGATGAGGTGTAAAAGACAAAAGCAAAAAATGAATAAAAAAGATGGAAACACAACTTTTACTTAATGCAACATTTCAACAACTTTTCAAAATAAATATTTTTAATTTTCTAATATTTTGGACAACAAATTCATAAGAAATTTCACTTGACTACAAGCTACTTATGATCTAAGTAAACTGCAAAAACTTATGAAATAAATGAGTTTTCCCTAGCTAATAATGTAGAAACACACTTTTCAACCAAATAAGAAAATGAAAAGAGATTTATTTATTTAAATGCTTGATAAAACAGAAAGGAAAAATACCAACAAGCAAAAACCAAGAAAAACAATTCTAGCCTAATCACAGATCGAAAAGAATCAGGTCAAAAATCACACACTAGCAATTTAAAAAAAAATGACTCTCACACTTGTCTAAAAACCTTAAAAATTCTTTTATTTTTATGACAACTTTTTAAATGAGAAAAAGCAAGCTAAGGGTAAGATTAATCCTAAGCTACTGACTACTCAGACAAAGATTCAAACACCTGAGAGGAATAATTCTTATCAAGGGAAAGGATGACTGCCTTACCCTCAACAACAAGTATCATGTACAAGCACGCGATTGTTACTCTAACAACATGAATGCGAATGCGTGCTGGATAGAGACAGAGGGCATGTACATGCGGTCTGACCTTGTACAGGCCGCGTGTATGTCTAAACTCTGAGAAAAAATGAAAACAGGCAGACCAAACCAGGAAGAGACCACTGATATTGATAACTAGGATCCCTTGAAAGGCTTGGACACTCTTTTTAACAGAAAAACAAATAATGTAAGGAAAAATGATAAAGCAAAAACAATTTGAGATAGGACTGCAAATACCAAGACTCAGACAAAATTCCAGAAAACCCCCTAAGAATGTGTGATTCTGACAGGGAAGAGGCTGATTGCCCCCGAAGTTCTCTTAACTCTACACGCTACTGCTACTTCTTCAGCTAGCGTTCGCACACGGGCTGTAAGAGAGTAGGGCGCGGGTACACGCATGCAGACCTTATGCAGGCCACGTGTACCTCTGTGGATCCTGACAAACACAATCAAGCAAATCAGAGAAAGATGGTATGGAAAACCAGATTCTCTGCTAGCTCAGACCTTTGAGAAACTAAAAGAAAAAACAGGAAAGAAAAACTAGTCTTTAAAACTACCCAAAAACTAAATAAAATTCCAGGAACCCTAGAGAGTCTCCCCAGTATGGTCGCCAATTCTGTTGTAAGGAAAAACTCCCTATGGACTAGCAAATAGAGTTCAAACTTTGCATGTAGATATGACCGAAGAAAAACTACTTTCTACCTTCATCCCTAGATTTAAATCCCATTTTCTCAGTAAATGCAAGGAAAGATCAACCTACCTCGTTCCCGACGTTTGATGTCGATCCTCCGTTGTACTTGATTACTTGTTTGTAAAACTCCTTCCAAAGCTGACCTGCATACAAGACAAGCAACAACTACGCATGCATCCTACTTATATACTAACGGGTTAGAAATCCAAACATATATTAATCAAACTATAAAAAGTTCATGAATTGGGACGGGAAAAACATTTTCTTTATTACTTTGAATGAGTTAACTTACAAAAGTTGAGACCGACCACCGCTCCATGAACCTAATCCTGGGCTCCTCTTCTACTGTCCTCCAACTGCTTTGATTTGTATCTCCTTTGGCATCAGGAAAGGCTAAAGGGTTGGGACAATGGGAATACGCAAATGGGCAGAGTTTCTTTGCTATATTTTTCCTCTTCCAAATGGGACCCCTACCCCTTCTTTTATAGGCTAGAAGGAGCTAGCTATTTGGACGAACCCTCGGCCATGCATGGCCAGGAGTTTCAGTTAACTCACCCATAGATTTTGTGTTCCATCGGAAACTTTCCTTTTTTTGTGCTTTTGTTGGTCCACGCGGGTTGTTTTGGGTCAGCCAACGTGTACATGCATGCAGTAATGGAGTAGGGTGCGTGGACCTTTATAAAAGAGGATTTTCACAGAGTTGTTCAACAGTGTTTTGGTAAAGAAGGGGTATGAGTTGGTCTGATGTCAGGTAAGCATGTGTGGTGAAATTTAGGGTTATAACAGAAGGCCGTGCAACACTCCTATCAGTTGGAGTAATCATGTAAACATAATTTCTTTTGGACCCGACATGCTAAAAGAAATGGAACAACAAATGACCCAGATAACACAAAACCTGAAGGTCGCTCAGAATCGACAGAAAAGTTACGCCGACCAAAAGAGAACTCCAAGGGAGTTCAAGACGGGAGACCATGTATATCTCAGAGTTAGGCCCATGAAGAGTTCCCTGAAAATGGGAGCTTGTGCCAAGTTGGCACCTCGGTATTGTGGATCCTTTGAGGTTCTAGATAGAGTGGGACCTGTAGCCTATAGGCTAGCACTTCCTCCCACAGTAAAAGCACATAATGTTTTCCATGTTTCATTATTGAAGAAATATGTACATGATTCTAATCATATAATTGACTGGTCTGTGATCTAGGTGGAACCGGAGGGAGAATTCCTACCAGAACCTCAATGCATACTGGACATAAAGGAAACCCCGCTCCAAAACCGAACCATTGCACAGGTCAAGGTGCAATGGAGAAATTTTGGCCCAGATGAGGCTACATGGGAAATGGAGGATGCCATGAAACAAACATATCCAATTTTGTTTACCTCTGTACATACATGTCATGATGATAGATAGAACAT
>ML802841.1:496444-523610 GCA_009831015.1 Picea engelmannii | reverse complement strand
TCTAGGTTGGAGTTATTGATGGCTATCTTTACTTCTTTCAATATCTTTTTAATGGGGTTCTTAGGAATCTTAATGTAACTACTACACGATAGGTGTTCCTTCATTTTGGTGATGTAGTCTTCTTTATTCATGATGACCGTGGCGCCACCCTTATCTGCTTTGAGAATAACTAAGTTAGTGTTATTTCAGAGGTTGTTAATTGTTATTTGTTCTTCTTTGCTAAGGTTTCTTTTAGGAGGTTTGGAGTTTCGGAGGATAACGACACAGTCTTGTCTAATTAGGTCTTTATCTTCATCTGCTAGGGTTTTAATACTATCTTCAATGCAACAGATAAGATTATCAAATGGATTAAAGCTAGAAATGTAGAATTTATGCTACCAATGACTTTGCCATTTAATCGCGAATGCTCCACCATTTGCAGAATATCGTCTCCTAAGAGGTCAAAGAAATGGATGAAGAACTCAGACGTCCATCCGTCAGGCCCGGGGCTTCTTTCTTTTTTGAAATGGTTAAGGATATCTTTCAGCTCCAACAGTGTGACAGGTCTGTAAAGGTCATTTGCTTCCTCCTCAGTAACCATGGTTGGGTAAAGGTTTGCAATGAAGGAGCTTTCAGATAAGTAAGGGCTATCACGGGCCTTGAAAAAATGTGTGAAATGTGAAACTGCCTCCTCTTTAATAGCTTGATGCCCACAATGTGTGCCACCAAACTCACTAGAAATGGACCAAATGTATATTTTATTCCTGTTCGAACTGGCTACCTTGTGAAAATAAGTAGTGTTGGCGTCACCGCTCCTAAGCCAGGTGGCTCTTCTTCGCAGCCTCCAATTGTTTTCCTCCTCACGAAGTAAGGAATTCCTGCTAAATTCCAACGCTGTCAAATGCTCACTGTCCTCCACAGATAAGGCACCTCTGATGGATTTTTTTATGAGCTCTGATATCTCAATCTCCAGATTATTTAAATTGCGGTTGTCTTTTTCCTGTTTTGTTTTATACCAAGCTTTTGTATGAGCTTTGATGACCTTTAATTTCCATACCAATCGCTGATGGGGATTGGCTTCCTGCAAAAAACACGGGTTCTTCCAAACATTATGAGCTAAAAGAGAAAAATCTGGATCCGTCAGCCAGTGATGGTTGAACTTGAATGGGTACGCTTTGAGCACAGTTGTGGCTTGAAATTGCAATAAGACATGAGCGTGGTCGGATATATAGGGCAGTTCCACCCACGATTTTGATAGTTTTGCCTGGGTAAGTAATCGCTCAGATACTAAGAATCTATCCAAGCGTCTGGCAATCGAGTCTAAACCCGAGCGGTCATTTCTCCAGGTGGGGATCAGACAGGTCGGCATGACATCAATAAGGTTGTATGTTGCAAAAAGGTCTCGGTAAAATGCACTGTTCATCCCTGTGGGAGATGCCCCCCCCCAATGTTCATCCTCCGAGAGAAGAATGTTCAGGTCGCCGCCAAGAACGAGATTAGGAGTGGAGAGCAAACCACTGTTAGCAAGAGATGTCCAGAACTGCTTTTTGTCAACATAGGGCCCATACACGTTGAGAAAAAACACCTCCTGGTTAGATTCCAGATGACGACCAACCAACATAATTCCTCCAGTCGTCAAGAAGGGAGACAGTTCAAAGACAAAGGGGTCCCAAGCGACCAGGAGGCCACCAGAATTACCAATTGAATTAACAGCTGAGGAGAACCAGGAAGGGCGGACTTGATGAATAAAATCTCTCGCCTTTTGATCTTCCGAGAGGGTCTCTTGAAGAAATATTAAATCCGGAGAAGTACCTGCAAGAAGTCTTCTAAAAGAGGCAGCTTTGAGGGTGCCTCTGATCCCTTGAATATTTAGAGTGAGCACCAACATCACTTGGAGCGGGCTAATGCCTTCAACGCTCTAAGGGCCTTTCCATCCATGGAAGGGATGGCAGTATTTGTTGGTTGGTTGCTTGTGTTTTCCTTTTTCTTTCTGGAGCTCCTCGTCTGAAGTGGGGAAAGTTCAATACCCAAACCTCTAGCCCAAGAAAAACCTTTCCCATCATTGTCTGAAGGAAGGGTGTTGGAAGTACCAACCTTCAAGGAGGGGTCAATTAGCTCTTTGCCGCGAAAGATTGGAAGCTGGGAGGAGCTATTGGGGAAGAGAGGCCGGGAGGGGGAAGTGTTTGTTAAGTTGGAAAGGAAAGATTCATCTTCCTTCGCTTCCCTATAGCCTGGTAAAACCTGAGGAGAATCTTCTAATTCTAGAGGGGTGGAAGAGTGACTAGGGAGCCTAATCGGAGAGGTAGGAGGTGGGTGGTTTGGATGGGAGCGTTGATCCAAGGTAGGGGAAGCTTCAACATTAATGGGGATGAAGTCGGTAATCGGAGGGGAGGAAGAAGTGGTAGCTAAGGGATCAGTAAGGCAAGGGACTGAAGAAGTAGGCTCGGAGTCCAGGGAGGGAAGCTTTCCACCAGTGGAAGATGAAAGCCAGGGGGACTTGTTTAGTGCATCTTTCTCTGCATCAGTAAGGGACAAGAAAAGATGGGGACAATGTTGTTTGAGTTTGTCAGAAAGGGAGAGGGTCTGGTTTAAGGGATCAGGGGGAAGAGGAGGGGAGGGGACTACCAAAAAACTCAGAGAGGGGTCTTCGTCCACGTATTTGGGAGGGTTTAAAAGTAGGTCTTCAGCTTCCAAAGAATCGTTTGTATCCTTACCAGGGCAGGAGCGATGGAGGTGTCCAGTTTTTCGGCAATGGTTACAGTGGAAAGGGAGCCCTAGATAGTCCAGAGGCTGGACTAACTTTCTTCCTCTCCATTCTATTTCCAGGGTTTCCGGTAGACCCGCACAAATGTCCATAGCTACCAGCACTCTGCCCATTTTTCTCACCGGACCTGAGAGTGACTGTGGATCAACAACAATGAAAGTGCCCAAAGAATCACCAATAGCTTTGAGAGCTCCTTCATTCCAAAGGAACAGTGGTAGACCCGGAAGAAGGACCCATAGGTGCCTGTGCTGAAAATAATCTGTGTCTGGGTTGAAAGCCAACCTCCAGCGCTTGAGCATGAGACTTGAACCCCCAGAAACCCAAATCTTACTTAAAAGTAAGGAGGCATATTTAGGAGACTTGCAGATAAAGCCTAACCAACCTTTTTTGAGGTAGATGACCTCCGGGGAGTATCCAAGAAGTGGAAGCCAGTGCAGGAATATCCAGTCTCCAAGGTGAATTTTGTTGAGGTGTTTATAGGAGAAGCGCCCCACTAAGCCACAAAGCGACATTTGACAAAGATCTTCTAGTCCCACTCCATCTCCCAGCACCAGTCTTCTAGCTCTTCTGTTGGATTTCCAGGCCTTTCTGCCACAATGGGTTGACTGTGTCGAGCTAAGAGGAGCTTTTTGTAAACCCTGAATGAGAGGAAGAAAAGAACAACCAGACTGAGTAGAAAGACGAGATGTAGTACAGGGGTTGCCAGAGAGAGAAGGAGCATCCACTGGAACTCTAACTGTCATCTGAGAAATCGAACAATGTCCTTCTAGAGCCTCGGCGGGAAGAGGAAATTTGAGCAGCGAGGATGATTGTGGTCAACCGACCAAATCACCAAAAGAGAAAATACTAAATTGTCCTATGAATGTTATCAACATATATTAGAAATGCATCATCAAACATGCATCGAATACATAAAAGAGCCATATACAAAGTTGACATATGCATGACCCTTGATGACCATTTTTTTGTAATCGGTCCCAGGTTAATGCTCGGCCTTTGAGAATCATCTAGAAAAAAAGGATGGCCTTCGGGGACCCTTTCATATTCCAAATTTGTCTACACCACCATGAAATATTATCTTCTTCATGGACCATCAAAGACACATAAATGAGCTTGGCAGAGTAAATCTCTCCAGACTATGGATAGTACCATGCTAGTTCGTCATGATTCTCTAATAGATGTATGTGTGATTTTTGAAGAGTTGAGATGTAATTGAGCCAATCATGCGCCTAGGTTTCGTCGAGATCCAAGTCTGTGAAAGTGAGCCATTCTTGTTTCCAGATTGACAACGCCGTCGTATTTGTCAAATGATTCAAAGCGAATAAACATTTAATTCTGAGATAGTGAATATGTTCCTCCTCCAAGAAACCTTTGCCCTCGCAGCCAATGATCACATCAAAGTTGTTCCTCACCTAAATACCATTACCGACCTTCAAGGATAAGTATTTGTCGATTATTGGAAAGGCTTGAGACTAATCCCTCCACTGCGAAGATGCGGTCAATATGTGCTTATTCCTAAGATGGATCCAATCCACTACTGAAAGTGGAGTAATATATTTCGCAATCAGAATGTTTTTCCAAAGAATCTCTATGGTGAGAAATACCCAAAGTGATTTGGCCGCAAGGGCCTGCCCAAACTTAATTCCATCCTTTAAACCCCAATCACCGCACTCTTTGGGCTTTGTAAGACATTTCCAACTTACCAAATGGAGGCCCTTATAATCTAAACTGTTTTTGTAGAGGTAATTAAAACAACGTTTTCCGATCAGGGTAAGTATTCCTTTAGGAATCTGAGCCATTAGATGCCAATAAATAGGGGTCGCTTCCAATACTGATTTAATGAGAACTAATTGGCCTCCCTTGGAGATCCAATGGTTGCACCATAACTTCACCTTATGCTCCACCTTAGCCACTAACCAAGACCAATTTGCAATGCCATATTTATTGGGATTTATGGCATATCCCAAGTACATAATGCCCTCCCTTATCTCCTTTTGCACAAATGGAAAAGTAATGGTGAACAAGGCACTAAATTCTTCATTTCCAGAAGGAAGATAGATGGTAGACTTTCTTTCACTGATATCCATCCATGTTTTTGCACTAAAATCGTTTAGTATATTCTTTAAGATCTGGCAGTCTCCAACAACGCAACGACAAAAGATTAATACATTGTCAACAAAAAGTAAATGTGTGAGACTTGTCAAAGGTCCTAAAGAGATTCCATGAAAGGCATGGGTTCAATGAGCTTATATCAAGGCCCAACTTAGACCTTCCATCACCAAAATGAAAAGATAGGGGGATAAGGGACATTCCTGTCTGAGCCCCCTACTCGATTTGAAGAAGGGTGTGACATACCCATTAATTAAGAGGGAAAAAGAAGCAATAGGGACTCTCGCCATTATCCACTTAATTGACTATAAATCAAAGCCAATATGTAGCAGCAATAATCTGAGAAATAACAAGGAGACTCTATCAAAATCTTTTGATAGATCAATTTTGAAAACTAACACATCATTCTTTTTTGTTTTGATAGTATGAAGACCTTCACGCGCTGCACCAGTAGCTTCATGAATTAATCGGACTTTTAGAAAGTCGAATTGTTCTTGGGAAATAAAGTTGGAGAGCAAAGGATTTAATCGCAAAGCAATGATCTTAGAGTGTATTTTACAGAGACTACTACATAGAGCAATGGAACGGAAATCTTTGAAAGTGGCAGGAAGATATATTTTTGGAATCAAGGCTAGGAAGGTAGTGTTAATGGTTTGTTTTAGTTTTCCCTTCGATTTGATCTCCTTCATGACAAAAACTAGATCATTTCCCACCAGCTTAGAAAAATCCTAGTAGAAATATATAGTCCAGTCGTCAAGGCCGAGACTTTTGTCTTTTTTGAAAGTTTCCAAGACACCGCATAGTTCTTCCAAAGATATGTCCCTGAAAAATTCTCTATTGTCCTCTTGTTCGAGCATTTTTTGGAAAAAGTCTTAAAAAACGCAACATATCCTCAATAAATGCATGCTCTTTCTCTACAAAAATATCTTTGAAATGTGAAACCCCCAGCTTTGCAAGTTCTAAGAAGCCCCTTTTCTTGATTCCACATTGATCCTCCAGTTCCCATATAGTATTGCAATTTTTCCTATGATTAGCATTTTTTTAGAAATACTTCTTGTTATGGTCGCCTACTCCTAACCATAGAGCATGACTCTTGAGACGTCATGCACGTTCCTTCTCAATTAGAATGGCATGATGCTTGTCTTCCAACAATTTGCAATGATCCCTTATCTCTGCATCCACAAATGGGTTTCCAATTGCCTGGGCATACAAATCCTCCAGATCATGTTCAATAATTTTGATATCATTCCCAAGAGTTTGTCTACAATTTTTTTCCCAAACCGACGTTGCCATTTTCAATTTATGTAGATTCTCCATAAAGCGATCATTGGCTAACAAACCCCTTAACGAAGAAAAAGGGATCCACGTGGAATGGAGTAGTTCCTTAAACTTGTCAATGTTAGCCCAACTGGAATTATACTTGAAGAGTGATCTCGATTTTCTTTCTGATTTGTTGAGTTCCAAGAAAATGGGCCAATGATCTCAAGAGCGGATCGAGACTACCCAAGACTGGTAATTGTGAATGGACCAGAGTAAATCTTCTTTGACTAGAAAATTATCTAGTCATTTGTGGTTACCTTCATCCCCACTCTAGTTGTTGAAGCTCATGGGTCTCAAAACCACAGGTTCCACATCTACGAGATTGCATGCTTCAAATTTCTCAAGAAAGAAGTTAGAGAGTTTGTCCTCTCGACCCATCTTGCCCCATATATCATATTTATTCATTGCAAAATTTAAGTCACCTCCAAGCACTAAATTCTCATCCATAACTAAATTGTAACCAAGAGTTTTGTTCTGGAACACCTCTTTTTCAGCATATGACCCATAGACGTTGAGAATTTTAAAATGTCGATTTAGCTCAAGGCTAAAAAATTTTGCAAGGAGACCAAATACAATGGAGAAGGAATTAGTAAGTGAGATCCTAGGAGATAATTCGGTAATTAAACCACCAGATAATCTCGCAGAGCCCATCCCAATGAAATTACAACCAGTGAAGAGGCGCTTATGTTAAAAAAGAAAGAAGTCAAAAGTACCCATGGTTTCGTGGAGAAGTATAATGTCAAGTTTAGAGTCATCACAAAGACTGTTGAGGGATAGTTTTTTGGCTTTCCCTCCTAAGCCACGAATGTTGATAGATAAAATGATCATTGGGAAACCTTGTGCGGGGCCATCCCTTCTCTAAGGACCCCGGTTATAAGTTTTTGTTTACCTTGGGAGACCTCACAAGAAGCCCATTCTTGGGCATGCTTAATCGCAGACTTACGACCAACTTTCGGAGGAACGAAATATTTAACACAGTATGGGCCTAAACCTCTTGAAAAACCAATACTATGACCCCTAGGTCGCAGGAGATAAGGCTCTCTCCCCAACAAGTGAGAAGTGGGCTCTAAGAAAGCAATACCACGCCTGAGTTGGGGGCTAAGGGGAGCTAGAGGGTTCAGTCTAGGAGGGAAGTTGGGAGGGAAATCATCTGTCATAAGCACAGGGGCAATTAGGGAGATTACCACGTTACTAAGTAGAGGCTCAGGCTAGATTACCACGTTACTAAGTAGAGGATCGGGCTAAGTTTTTAACGATGCGAGTTTTTAACATGGGGGTCTATAATAGCATCCTTTTGACTCGCATCATTAAAAAATTGTTTGATAATGTTTATCATTTTCCAATTTTTTTATTTGTTTTTATGAAACATGAACTATTCTTTAACATCATATCCAATTATAAAACAAAATCCCAAAGTCCTTACCTTTGTTTTGAAGGGTGGCAAGTTGTGTAAATGTGGTGCTATGTTTTTTTATCATGCAACAAAGAAAATCAATGCAAACTATGAATGACATGGGAAATTGACATCGAACAATAATTTTAACCTTTCACACTGAGGAGCAAACAACAAGGGTCTCCAAAACAAACCATATATCCATAAATGTTGAAACTTCGAAATAAAACTTGTTCGCAAAATCAAATGAGATTGTATAGAGAAATAAAAGTCCCTAATTATAATACTCATATTATTAATATACTTAATATTATCAATATACTTAATTGACAAAACAATAACCTAAAATAAGCATGTCAACAATAAAAAGTCTCATAAGCATTTACATTCATGGCCAATCAAGATTGAAAGGTCACACAAATAAGCATATTAACTTACATCTATAATCCAATGCATCATGGATCCTATGCCATGTACAAACCATGAACCTCGCATTTATAAAGTGAACCTAAATTTTAAACCCACTAGGGTTATAAAAACTAACTTACCCTCATGTGTGTAAAACTTATGCCATGTACAAACCATGAACCTTGCATTTATAAAGTGAACCTAAATTTTAAACCCACTAGGGCTATAAAAACTAACTTACCCTCATTTGTGTAAAACTTAAACAATGTGAATAATGTATCAAACCACTTGTGCCTCCCTTTTGCCTACCCCTTATGACTCTCAAGAAACAAAATATTTTTCATCCCATTATCATTAAAATAATAATTTGGAAAAAAACATATCATAAGCATTTACATTCATGGCCAATCAAGATTGAAAGGTCACACAAATAAGCATATTAACTTACATCTATAATCCAATGCATCATGGATCCTATGTCATGTACAAACCATGAACCTTGCATTTATAAAGTGAACCTAAATTTTAAACCCACTAGGGCTATAAAAACTAACTTACCCTCATAAAACTTAAACAATGTGAATAATGTATCAAACCACTTGTGCCTCCCTTTTGCCTACCCCTTAGACTCTCAAGAAACAAAATATTTTTTATCCCATTATCATTAAAATAATAATTTGAAAAATACCATATCATAAGCATTTACATTCATGGCCAATCAAGATTGAAAGGTCACACAAATAAGCATATTAACTTACATCTATAATCCAATGCATCATGATGCATCATGGATCATATGCCATGTACAAATCATGAACCTTGCATTTATCATCATGGATCATATGCCATGTACAAATCATGAACCTTGCATTTATAAAGTGAACCTAAATTTTAAACCCACTAAGGTTATAAAAACCAACTTACCCTCATGTGTAAAACTTATGCCATGTACAAACCATGAACCTTACATTTATAAAGTAAACCTAAATTTTAAACCCACTAGGGCTATAAAAACTAACTTACCCTCATATGTATAAAACTTAAACAATCTGAATAATGTATCAAACCACTTGTACCTCCCTTTTGCCTACCCCTTATGACTCTCCTTAAACAATGTGCTTAAACAATGTGAATAATGTATCAAACCACTTGTGCCTCCCTTTTGCCTACCCCTTATGACTCTCAAGAAACAAAATATTTTTCATCCCATTATCATTAAAATAATAATTTGGAAAAAAACATATCAACATTAATATGTTTTTCAAATAGGAAACCAAAAGTCAACGCAATATCATATTTAAAAATCCATATCTTCGCATCTTTATAAAATTAAAGCACTACCATATGGGCATTTCAAAATCAAAGTAATACCAAATAAAAATATATATCAACATCATGCACATCATCCATAAGAGAAAGAATAGGGTTTTGCAATTGGGACACCGACAAATATGTGTATACATTATAAGAGTGGAAGAGCATAAGTTTTTATTATGTTAACATAAAGCAAGTACTATCATTAATACTTTATTTAGGATTAAAACATAGAAAACAAATCAAACAAAATTGGTAAGAATCAATTGTTTAATCTATTGTATTAAAATCAGAAATGGTTGATGTATGTGGTATTGAAATTAGGTTTATGACTAGATTTATTGGTTCAAATGTTATTATTAGTCCATGCCTCAGGCCAAGGTAGGGATTCTAGCTTTCGCCTCATAGTTGATCGCCTATTAACTGGTGTATTCTATGTATTAATTGGTTCATTTTGTAATGTTTTCAAGACTGTTTTGCCCATGTTTTCTAATATTATTTATTAACTTTTTTTTTTTCANTGTTTTCCTAATTTTTTATTTGCCAATCCCATATTGATTCAGCTAATTAATCATGGTGGAAGGAAATATGATTTACGTATTTTTCAGTGTATTAAAATTGATTTTAAAAATGGATAAAATTAAAGTATATGATTCGTCAAATTATCAGTAAATATGATCTGTCTATCGTAGATGCAGTCGAGGTTGTTACTACACTGCAGTCGAGTCGAGTCTGTCACTACATTGATCGAGCTTGTCACTGCATTGATCAATACCTCATCAATTTTGGTCATGTCACTGCACTAATCAATGGCATCTATGCTTGTATGCTCCTCACCGCCTTGAAAGCCAAAGGGTGAGGGTGCCCTCACCCTATCTGTTCGCCTTCATTTTAAATTTTGGTAGATAGAGATCGAGCTTGTGTCTCGTTCCTCTTATAGTGCATTTCAATTCATCGTCCATTATCAACAATGATCGCCTAAGCGCCTCTTCGAAGCGTCTCGACCCTATGACCAAGAGGAAAGCGGTGGTGCATGTAGACATCGTGTGTATGATATCATCGTCTAACCATGACTGAAACAAGGTGGCCCCTCAAGGGAGGCCCCAAAGAACCCGCATCAACTCTAGACAATGTTGCAACTTACAATGGAAATTTGGTCAAGCATGTGATAAAAAAACACTAGAACTCCCTCGAGGCTTGGCCAAGAGATTGATACATACATTTTTTCCCTCTTTAACTAGAACCAAAAGTTTGGCTTGGAGTCAGAACGAAACTGGGGACTCTTCTATCTCGATGAAACCAAGGTTTACAATGTAGATATAAGTGGCACTAGGTTCCCCACTAATCGTAAGCATGTCACTCCTAAACTCAATCTTAATTTCTTCCTTCTTTATAGCGGCAACCACACATCTATCTTTAATTTGACCTCCTCGCTAACATCAAACCTTGAAAATTTCCTAAAAATTTTGAAATTTTAGCAATATCGCATCTTTATGTTGAATATAACAGCATTTAAATTTTGAAAATGTAGATGAAATAGTCGACTTAATAGTGCATTTCAACCTGTATAATGTAATTTTTTTTAGGAAGCATGCCTATGTTCAAAATTTAAAGAGAATCATATATTTCTTTAAATTACCTCGAGATGACTTCAGATCCTTTAGATATAAATTTTGACATATTATTACCTAGAACACAAATTTTGATAATGTGAGCCTCAGGGTTCTGTTGAGTGATGGAAGGGTCTTCTCCAGTATCCATTGGAGTTGTTCCCCTATCAAAACTTCCTTGTTTATTTTCTACAACACCATCATTTGGCCCAGGCCTTCCAAGATTGACAGAGTCAGAAGTTGAGCGTTGTGTCGAACCTGGATCTTGTAGAGTTTGGACAGTGACTTCCATATCATCCAATCTCCGAGCTAGAAAAGAAAGGTTGGCCTCGAAGTAGTTGAAGCACTCCTCCATCCGGTTTGAAAGCCATGTTATCTTTCCTTCCAACTCTCTGAGTTTTCCCATGAGTTGTTGTAGAAAATTATTCCATGTTGCATCTCTATTGTGCCAGAGGTCCCTCACCAAGGGTTCCATAGGAATGCTTCGTGTGTGAGCCCTGTAAGTACTCCAAGAATTTGAAATAGGAGAACATGGTGTGCAAATTTCAATAAAAACAACATCAAAATTACAATACACAAAGGATGGAGCAAAGAGGGACCTGAAAACTTGTTGGGGGAATCGAAGAGACGTTCCCAACGAGACTTCTACTTGAACCCGACTTCCTTTTTTTGCAGCACTTGACGAAGAGAGTAATTGAGTTCGAGGAAGAAAATGGGAGCCTGTATTCAGAGTTTCAGAGCAAACATTTTTTTTGAACCAGAGGGTTTCAACTCTGAAAGCACATAAGGAATTGTCATATCAATATTGCTTAAGAGCATTGAGTCATGTAATGGAATATACTTCACACAAACTCGATTGATCCTCTCATAACTATGATAGCCCTTCACACAAGTGTGTGCTCCCCGAAGTACAAGAGTGCCACAATTGTGGGTCAGACACAGCATGGCGACGAGTTATGAAATGGGGAGGGTCCCCCTCTCTTCATTTAAACTAATAACCCCTTGCATTTCCCTAGTTGTTATCTTTGCCAAGGTATCTACTTGAGTGTTGAGGATCCTTTTAACATGGTGAATAGTGAATTTTTCAAAATCTTGAGCCATAGTTTAACTCTTAAAACTATACCCCTTAGCATATTATTTCCAAAAGAGTTGTTGTTGATGACCGCACTAATTATTATCATTGAGTCACCTGTTACTGTGAGCTGGTAAATTTGTTGATCTCTTACAATTTTAACACTGAGGTAAAGGGTGCAGGCTTCCGCAATGTTGTTTGCCTTTTCTCCTAATCCCCAAGCAAATGTATACATTGTGTCTCCTCTGGGATCTTGGATGATCCCACCCACGACTGTCGCCCCAGAATAAATTAGTAAATTTTACTAAAGATGTAAAAAGTACTTTGTTGTATGGTGGAGAGGTTGATTTTTTTTTTTGAATTCCATTAGGGATTAGAACAATGTGAAATGTAGAATTCAAGAAATTACTAATCCACTTGAAACTTATTTGGGATTTTTTTTCTTGGTATTTATTGAATAAAAGTAAGTGATGACCATGAATCCAACAAAATAAGCAAAAAATATAATTTCTAACTTTGATTTTTGCAAAAAGGTAAGATGGTATGCGGGGGGGGGGGTTCTTTTTGAAGTATCTTTGTCTCTTGAATTACAAAAAAAATGGAGGCAAGGAAATCAAAAGTGAGAAATGAACAATACAAACATATAAAACACATTGATTAAATATGATGAGTAATATCTTGTTCAATGAGGGGGAACCTTTTTAGAAGTATTTTTGTCTCTTGAATCACAAAAAAATTGGATGCGGGGAAATTAAAAGAAAGAAAGGAACAATACAAACATATAAAACACATTGATAAAATATGACGAGGAATATCCTGACAAGTGAATGCATAACAATACACACATTTTTCTAGGGATGTTGATTTGAAAATTTTCAATGGTGCCATCGAATAAAGACTATTGGATTTCAACCTAGCCTTGGAGAGATTGACAATGTAATTAGAAAGTAAATGTATATGAATGTTAAAAATCAATAACAACAAAAAAAATCACCAATTAATAAATGACAACAAAGAAGAAACCAAGCCATCACAAGGGAAAGTATAACAATCTCAAATTTCAAAATCTTGCAATAGAGAGTAGTGATTGTTGTAATGTATTCAAAGTCTTATTCAACAAACTGGCATATGGTGTAACTACTGTAGACATTCTTTCTCACCACACAATATCAACATCCATGTCCCTATTATTCCACATTCCCTTTCTCTTCTCTTGATTGATAAATGAAGAAAACATTAACAAGAGAACGTTGCAAGTAAATACCACCATATATGTCATCTCCAATTCAAAGCAAGATGATAGATCTACATCCCACAAAAGTAATTAAAAAGGCTTCAACAAGAGTGTGGATCATATGTAGAAAGAAGTTACAACCATGTGAACATTTATATTAGATTAGATTATTTTGGATAAAGGTGCAAGAACTCCACTTGTGGGTTAGATCATGTCGATTGTCCATGAAGGACTAGTAAACAAAATACAACTATTGGCAATGCCTTATTCCTTACATGGATGGTTTCATGACTTCCATCACTATGTGCTTCACTTGCCTTGGATTGTGGGATTATATCGTTATGTTGATAAAAATAGGATTATTGTAAGAAGAGTGCATTGAGAAGAAGAGTTGGTTGACACTTAGAATTCCAAACATTAAAATAATAAAACAAACTAATTGAAAGTAGAGAATTGCGAGTACATGAGTCAGTTAGAGAAGTTTGTTAGTTTTGATAAATGAAGATTTTGTTGTGGTGTTTGTTGTTTTATGCCATGTCCTATAGCGTAATTTCAAATTGGTTTAAAAATAAGTGTTAAAAGGTTTTTTGTGGTTTTTGTGGCTAGTGATCTAGCATGTATGCTCCATTGTTGGCTCAAATTGTAAATTGATTCTAATGTATTGAGGAATTCAAACAAAACTACACCAAGCATGTTATTTGTGGAAATCTCTTCTATGTCAATCTCTGAACATGACATAACAACGTCCATTTTTTGGGTATAATTGTTGGTGGACACATTGGGTTATTATCGCAAGAACATTTAAAAATGTATAGAACTAATCTACACCGTGACATTGGCGTGCCTTGACAAATTCCATCATTTCCTTCACTTCAAAAACCACATTTGGTCCCTATGTTTTCCCACAAACCCGTGCCTCTAGCTCCTAACCCATATTGCCCTTTCTCAAAATTTTATGATTTTTTTTGTCTCTACATCCAAACGTAATTGCAGTTTCATTTTAGAGCATTAAAGGGTAGCTTGATGCGAAGCCTTTGCTTGTAATAGTGCCTCTTAGTCATGGTGTTTGTGGCCACTTGCAAAGCCACAACCATCCACATGCCCCACATCAATGTTGTCATTGTAGTTGCAAATAATGGCCATGATCGATAGAAGTAGGAGAGGACATGGAACCATCCATGGATTGCACATGAACTTCAACAAGCTCGTTCATACAACTTTGTTCATATCATCATAGCCATTATGCAATAGATATGATTTACTCACGTTATCCACAATAATGAAAAAACTTCTCTTGTTAATTACATACAATGGAATGATGGAAATTTGAACTAGGAGTACTTTTAAGTCTTCCACGCCTATCTAATAATTCAAATACATGCAAGATAGCTTACTTAAATAGAGATGTGACTACATCAAAATTAATCAAAAATTGTCGTATACTTGACTTACATAAAAAAAAAAAATTCCAATCCCTCCATGAAAGATATATTATCTCAATTAATAAAGAATAGGATTAGAACTCTAACGAAAACATATCAAAGAACTTGCAGAGAACCAAAATGGCCAAGACTATAAAGGTTTCCATTGGCAAAAAAGAAAAGATTAAACAAATCAATATTAAACTCCTCCTCTAAACAAAACTAAGCCATTGAAATGGAGTCAACCCTTTTCCACTTGGAAAACCTCATGAGAATAAGACTATGTTGTAAAGGGGCCATCTAAGGATCAAAATTTTCCTAAACCCTCATTTTTCACAAAGTCAAATGTTCAATATAATAATGGCAATAAAATTTTCAATGTAAATGGATTGGGCCCATAGCCCTTTGGCAACATAGAAATCTCCTACCACTCATGCTCTCTTTCCATTTTTGGTTTATGTAGAGCACATGTGACAACTCTAATATTTAATTTTCATAACAAAGGTAAAGGTAACACAAATAGCGCATTACTTTCCAAGCTCAAATCATGGGTACACTCATAGTGGAGTGGACAAGAGTGGCATGGGTTTCTAATATTGATAGCCTATGCAACCAAGCTATTAGAACAAAATACAACTTTCCATCTTATCGGTTGAGGAGGTGGTGAGATCGAATCACAAGCAAAACATTGTACCAAATCTTTTCCATACACGACACATTACACTTCACCTTTGTAGACAAAAAAGAGCATCAAACGCCTTCAAATGATAATCATTAATTTTTTAAACAACGATCCATAACAATGGCATGGGACTTGTTTTAATTATAGCACTTCACAATGTAGAATGAGTCGGTTAAACCATCTTATGGATCTAGATCATACTATAGTTACCAAGTTTGAATTCGAATTCAATTTGATACCATAAAAATTTGGATTAAAAATTTTAATTCGAGAAAAATTCAATAATATAAATCTTAAAAATTTTGATATATATACTTTCATTCTTAAAATAACTATGCATTATGTTCATTTTCATCCTCATTCATTTTAAAATTTGAACAAATTCTAATAACTCTGAAAAATGGGATAGTATTTCACCAAGAGATGTTGTGTTAGCCTCTTTCCTCCAAAACCCCTCTTCGTTTCAAAACTCATTTTTCTATTTTTTTCCCTATACGAACGAATTTGGTAATTAGGGATCAAACATGTGCGAGAGATCCCATAGGATTCAAAATCACATGTATGAATAAAAGATTAGTCGCATTTTGTCCATGGTCCATCACAATGTCAATGATAACATCCACTCCTCTCCTCGCGAGACGCATCATAGCAGGCTTACTAGAAGGCATCATGGTTCCCTACCCCTACCTCTTTTGAAACTCATTTATTCAATAGAAATAGAAGGCAAACTCAACACATGCTCCACTTACGACATAGTACATCCATTATCACAAAGTTTATTAAATAAAGATAAAAAAAAGATTAAACATCGTCTAACTTGCATTAAAATATAACCATGGATTTCTAAAACAACGGTCAATGTATATATGAAAGGTGGTCACCACTAAACTCCCTCAAACCATAAACAATCAACCTCTAAACTTAAAACTATTGAACTACCTAAACATCACTAATTTTAATTAAAAATTCTAAACCCTAGTGAGAGATGGACAAAAAAAACACATTTTATAATGTTAGAGGCTCTTCAAGTCAATAAATACCATTGAATACCAAAGATATATTAATCCAAGACATGACACATGTGACTCGACCTTCATATAACAAGACAAATTGGCTAGTGGGAATAATGAGGGTTAGCACACAAGCCACTAAAGGGTGAGCTTTAATGCCATGAGTGGCTTCATATTAACCTTAGGATGTGGGTATGGAATCTAATAATGGAAAAACTAGTTTTGAGCTCTTCGATGACCATATAAAGAGACATTCTATTTTTTATTTTTTTTAGCAAATGTATGTATTTGCTTAGGGGCTCTTAGGCCCAAAAACAAAACGATTTTGTGACAATGTGTGTTCAAGCTTGTAATAATAGACAAGATATAAAATCTTGAAAGCAAAGAATAATCCACACTTTTACACGACTTTCAAAATTGAGAAGTAATTCCAATACAACCATCATGATTCAAGTTTTGAAATTGTTGGATAGTTGGTTTGGACAGTTGGTTGTCATTGATGTATACCCTTTGAGATCGATGTCAACCCTTGGAGAAGTTTGGGAGCCCTAGAGATGTGGTTGAGATAAATGGATAGTTAGTTGTCATTGATGGAGTGGTTGATGCCAACATATGTGTTGGGTGAATTTGATAAAGTCTACATGTAGCCCCGAAGGTATGGTCATGGAACCCACAGTTGATCGAGAAATAAAGACATGAAGGTCAATGTATTTTCAAGTAAGACTATCATAGATGGATAATACACGTCATGCCATTTCATGTGATAGGTATTACGTCATGTGGCTCATTACGGATGAGGAGATATGGATTTGTAAAGATTGGAGGACCCTTAAGAATAATCTAGAATCTCCTAGAAGGTCAACAAGAAGTCAATTATTCTAGAAGCCTCTAGAAAGTCTTCAAGAAGTTTTCTAGTCAAAGTGGTTGTTGTTATTGTGCAATTTGTACTTGTCCCAAAGGGGAAGACTAGAGGGAAAATTGGTGTAACAGGAGGTTGTCCTATCACTCTCACCTTAATAAGACACCTCTTTCTATTTAGGGATGATAGCCCAGGGGAGACGTCCCCGGTGACCTGGGGGTTTGAGAAGGCAAAGGTAGAAGTGCCAATACAAGATATCCCCTCTCACAAGTCACACTAATCAGAAAGTCTCAAAGTTTTAATCAATGAAGCAATGATATGCTTAAATGTACCTGCCCAGAACAAAGCAACAAGAAAAAATATCTTTTGCAAGTACAATTTGATGTTAGTGCTTCATAAAACCTTGGACTTGTCGATAAAAGAAATAAGTTGATGCAAGATGAAGCAAACAAAAATTTTATAACAACAATGTACATAAGATGATAGCTTCATAATAAATGCCTTAAAAGAGCTTCACAATGACCCAAAATAATAACCCAACAATAGCAATATACTAACACTTGTCATAAGCTAATTAGGAAATGTAAAAATCAATTTTTGCAATTGCTTTTAGGAGATTTTATTGTTGTAATAATTGGATGTAGCTTAATTTTGTAACAGCAGCAAGAAGGTTACTGAATTAGTCTAATCTAGGGCTAGGAAAGGTTAGTAGGGTGCTTGAGGTAAAAGATTTAAGGGTTGATTTCATCAATCAATCAAATGCAAGGTCTAGATCAGTGTCTTTTAGGGCTAATAGAGTCACTTTGCAGCAAAAAACTTGAAGGAAACAAATGATAATGTATGAGCTAAGGACAAAGAAGGATGATGATTGAGGTGTTGGTAACCTAAGGCCTCAATCAACAAGCCTTAGAAGGAAAAAGGCCACTGGGAAGTAGGTAACCCTAGGCCCTAGCAGTTTTCCTTTTTCTTTAGCTCAAGATTGAAATAAAAAATGGCTTGATGAAGCAAATAATGCTAGAGTGCCGCAATGGCAGGGCTCTAGCAAAATGCTTCAAGAGGTAGGGTTTCTAGCACAATATAGTAGGTGAAAAGTTGTTAAGACAAGGACAATAACATGTGCTTGATCTCCTAGGGTTTTAAGCTAGCAATTGCATAATATTGGAAAAAATGAAAAGTAAATGTACTATAACCATTCAAATCAAAGAAGGATTGTAGAAATTCACTTACATCCACCAAGAATAATCTAGCAATTAGCCTAGTTGAAGACCTTCCACCAAGAAAATGCCAAAAAAAACACCAAATTTAGCCCCCTCCAAGAAGTGTGCCTAAACTTTCAGCCAATAACCCTTGAAAAGGGCGCAAATTTCAAACCTCACTTGTGAGTGAATGAGTGATGGAAAAATACAAGGGGAAATCCCCTATTTATATAGTGAAAATGACCTTTAATTACAAAATAAGGTAAAAAAGGCCGACATGGCCAGTTTACATGAGAAAATCCAATTTTACACAAAATTATCCAATAAAACCCTAATTTTATCTTTTTAGGGTGATGTCATGCCCCTCCTAGGGTAACATTAGCCTCTTTGTTGGAATGCTAGCCCTCCAAGTGAAAAGTTGGGGCTAAAAACCCCTCAGGAGCTGCCACACGTGTCAACCCAAATCGTCCTCAAGCTAGACACCTTAACTAGGTGACGTCAAGGCTCAATGATGGCATCAAGGGCCTTCAAGGGCTAGTATCATGTGGGAGGGAAAGACCCCCCTAGGTCCAGGCCTACCAGGATGTCTCTACTAGAACGTCCTCCTCTCTCTCTCTTTAGTGCAAGCCTCTGGTATATGTATGCCCCTCGTTGGGGTTTCAACATCCATCTGGTGGGATTTTAGCCCTATGGAGGTCTGAGCTAATCATCTCCCCATGTGTACATGTATGTCGGGCATGGTCTCACGACAACAAAAAGTATGCCCTCGATGGGATCATAAGTTACAGGGATCATAGCAATGTCAATCACATCTAATAATCAAGTTATCTAAACATGTGCATAAACCCCCCTTTCCCAGACAAGTTCTCAAAGACGTTATACTATTCTACAAGCCAGGTTTGGAGAGGGTTTCAGGACATCCTATTGGGCTAATTCTCCTTAGATGTGGGATGTTTCCAGGTGAAGACCAATCTAGGTCATGTAGTGGATGAGGTGGTATGGGGATGTTTGGGCAATGGGTGCAGTGATGACAGGGAAATGTATGGCTTACTTGTGGGTGCCTCTGAAGAGGGTGAGTTGCACCTAGTCATGGATGCAAGTGTTTCCAAGCCCATTCAATGCCTTTTTTACATTTTTATCTTATTGCTTTTTCTTTCAAGAGAATAGATGTGGGACACTACCCTGGCGTGGTGACTAGTGGTGACAGTGTTACCCACACGCATTTCAAGGAGATGAGAAGGTTGGCTCATGATGAGACCCCCTTTCTCTTGGCTATGCCACCAAGAGCCACTATCGTGGCATGGTGACCGGTTGAATGGTAGTGTCATACCCCTACATGCCCATGGACCTAATAGGTTGGCTCCTGATGAGACCCCCTATCCTCCAACTAGGTCTTGAGTTTATTTATTTTATGGGTCCCTCCTTTTTCTTACTGAGAAGCCTTTTATTGATTTCTCGGGGATCCCTGGGCGAAGAATTTGAAGGTTTTGTTCTTTTGGATTTTATCTTTTGCCAACTACTTTTACCCTCTATGCCTTTAGCCCCTTCTTCCCGCAAGGCAAGGTACAACCCTTTGCTAGCTTGGCAAACCCTATGCTTGAACCAATGTAGGGGATGGATGAGAGGGAATATGATGGAAAGTGATAAGTATGGTGGGAATGGACGATGGCCTTTTATGAACCCATCCGATGGAAACTCACTCCTAAGGGAACCAACTTGCTAGGGAAGTTTTTCATCCCCCCCCCCATGTATGGACAAATGGAAAGGCATAAAGTCCAAGCACACGTCATGAAGCAAAAATAATTAAATGCACATATGCAAATGTTTTGAGAATCATAGTGACACATACCATGATACTCGGAATAATTACCTCATGGATCAAGAACCATTGTTGTTGAAGGACCAGGTCGATGGGATGGATGTTGTTGCTGCTAACAGGATGGAGGCGTTGAAGAAGAAATATGGGCCCTCCAGGGCTAGGTTCAAGTCAAGATGGCTCTTGGTAAGCCATGTCTAGGACATGTGGGCCTCGAGACATAATCTCCTTAGTTATCCCTAGGCTAGGGGATAAGATCTGACTCCAACTCAGGGACATGTGCTCACCGTAGAGCACATGAGAACCTCAGCATCTATGGTATGACTTGTGACTTTCTAGATCTCAACAAAACTCATTAGTAATCATTTGGGGTGGTGATATCACCCTTGGCTCATATATGGTACAATAAAATGAAAGTAAGCAAGCATATATACAAATGGAAAATACAACTACTCTAGCATGAAATGCAGATGGTATATACAATGAATGCAAATTCCTACCTACTTACCTGCACTTATCTGTGAAGTCAAGTATCATCCCCTTGTTGGGGTTTGAGGAGGTGTCCACGAATTGGTAATGGGCACCTTCTTCCTTCCAATGTAGATAAATAGTAGGCATCATTAACTGACTTTCTTCCAACTCTGAAGGGTCCAAGCCAAAAGTGTGCACTTCCATTGACATTAGTAGTCTCTCCCTTCTTTGTATCCCACATCCAGACTGTATCTCCCTGTTTTTAATCCTTGGTATTGAATTTGGTTGTCTCTTTTACAACCCTGGTGTATTGTCTTGAGGGAGGACGGTGGGATTCCGTTGTGAAAAATTAGTGCTGGGACGGTCGGATCAATATGTCATCTTCTCCTTTCTTTAATAACTTGACAACCCCAACTTCTTTGTCTTTATATTTTTTCAAGAGTTGTTGGTACTCTTCCTTCTTCGACCATTGTATCTGGTCAAAGTCTTCCTCCATAGAGAAAGGCATGTCATCAAGGGAAAATACAAGAGCACTTTCTTTGACTGGTTCATGTGTTTCATTAGTTCCAATGTCATCACCAATTTCTTGCACATGGTTTTTGATCATTCGGGACGCGGATTATTGTTTCGTCATTCATAGGCACATTAATATATGTGAAATCCATCTCTAGGGTGCCTCCCAGCATCGAAACAAACTTCCTGGACAATAACATTCCCCACACATATGGGACATCCACCACCACAATATCCATGTGGATCACTCTCTCAGGGTGTCTTCCAAGGCATAATTCAACATTCTCAAGTACCCCATGAGTGGGTATGGCTCTGGACTCAAATCCACATACATTCTTGAAAGGTCGTGTGACCTTTAGGCCCAAATTTTCCATGACCTTCAAAGACATAATGTTAGTACCTGCCCCAGAATCAAGCATACAGTTGTTAAGGAATTTTGTATTTATCAATAAGGTCATGAAGAAAGGTGGATGTCCATCATATTGAACCCTAAAGTGATCGGCTTGTAACATAATAGGAGGGTCCATTGGTCCATCTGAGCCTTTGAAAAAAAAAATGAACCTTTCTTTGACAGATGGGACCTTGATGACTTCTCTCAAGGGAATGGTCACATGCATTTTTGATAATGCACCTTCAAAGTCAAAATTCAAATCCACTTTGTTGGTCTTGGGAGGATTCTTAGGAAGGAGTATGTTCATGGGTGGAGGTCTTATTTGTGATGCCACGGGACCAGTAGAGAGAGGTTGGTTCATTCTTTTTTGTCTAGTATACACTTGGAATTATTGTTTCTTCAACTTTTCTCTTGATTCTTGGTCAATTTTATTTATCACCTCCATCCTAGCCTTCCTGGATGCTTCCGTTATTCCTTCTTGATGTTCCTCAAGTGTAACAATAAGGAAATATTGAGGATTCTCAATGGTATGGTCAATTATGTTCACTTGGTCATGATTACCATTGTTGAAAGGACACTCATGCTCCCAATGTGACTCATTGCATTGCAGGCACCAAGGATTTTCATCTACTATATTTGTAGGGGCTAAAGTATTGGGAACCTCTTGATCATTCTTTGGTCTAAAAAATTGGTTCCTTTCTGGAACTTTCCTTTGTAAGGAACCCTAGGGGCTTCTTGTTGAGTTCTTTCTAGGTTGACAATCCTATTCATCATCAGCTCTTGGGTTTTTACCATGCCATCTACAGTCAGTTGTAACTTCGCCAAGCTAGCACTAATGTCTAAGGCAGGTTTAGCATTGTGGACTATCTTAGGTTTAGTGTCCATTCTGACTCTTGGGGCTAAGAAAGGATCGACTCTAGATGATGAAAGGTTGTATTCAATCCTTGTAGCTATCTCTTGGGCTTCTTGGATTGTCTGAGGGTTTTTATCTTTGAGGAGATATCCCAATTGTCCTATAAAGGCCTTGGTATAAAGGAAAATAAGGAAACTATTAGACGGATGATGGCTTACTAGGATTTTTTGCATCAAATTTTCAAACTTGTCACAGAATTCTCTAACGGTTTCATTCTCTTGTTTCACAAAGTTATTCATCCTTATCAACAACATGTTGGGGTCTTCCTTGACACTCCATCGTTTCAAGAATACTTCCTCCAATCTATCCATGGTTTTAATACTAGCATGAGGGAGCCCATTATACCAATGTCTAGCGCTATCAAGGAGGGTAGCAGAGAATAATTTTTGGGCTAGATCTTCAACATTGTCACTGATGGGATGAAGCTGGAAGAAGGACCAAAACTTGCTCATATGATCCTTGGCACTGACTACATCATTTCCAGTGAATTTAGGCAACCACTTTTCATACTTAGGGGGTATTTTCCTAGGTTATCCTGGTATAACTGTCATGTCTAGCAACTTCAAGAGCTTGGATGACCATTTCTTTTGGTTATTGGCTTGGTTTGGATTGACGATCTGAGTTCCTGCGCTAGACATTGTGTTCAAGGGAAGATTCCCTCCAAACAATGATTTTACCATAGGAGAGTTTCAGAGAGGTTTTATTCTAAAGGATTGGGGAGGGTTGGTGTACCTCCATGAGGTTTGTGGAGTCACCAGATAGTTTTCTTGAAACTATCAAAAGGATGAGGGGATCACCCTCAGTGGAGTCGCCAGGTAAGCATTGAAAAGTAAAGGATTTTGAGGAAAGGCTTACCAAAAAGTGTCGTATTTGAAGAGAATTGACTCAATCTTCCCCGGTAACATTACCAAAATGTTATCATGCAATTTGTACTTGTCCCAAAGGAAAGGCTAAAGGAGGGAAAATTGGTGTAACAGGAGGTTGTCCTATCACTATCACCTTAATAAGACACATCCTTCTATTTAGGGATGATAGCCCAGGGGAGACGTTCTCGGTGACCTGGGGATTTGAGAAGGCAAAGGTAGAAGTGTCAATAAAAGATATCCCCTCTCACAAGTCACATTGATCAGAAAGTCCCAAAGTTTTAATCAATGAAGCAATGATATGCTTAAATGTACCTGCCGAGAACAAATCGATAAGAAAACAATATCTTTTGCAAGTACAATTTGATGTTAGTGCTTCATAAAACCTTGGACTTGTCAATAAAAGAAATAAGTTGATGCAAGATGAAGCAAACATAAATTTTATAACAGCAATGTATATAAGATGATAGGTCCACAATAAATGCCTTAAATAAGCTTCACAATGACCCAAAATAATAACCCAACAATAGCAATATACTAGCACTTGTCATAAGCTAATTAGGCAATGTAAAAATCAAGTTTTGCAATTGCTTTTAGGAGCTTTTATTGCTGTAATAATTGGTTGTAGCTTACTTTTGTAACAGCAGCAAGAAGGTTAGTGAATTAGTCTAATCTAGGGTTAGGAAAGGCTAGTAGGTTGCTTGAGGTAAAAGATTTAAGGGTTGATTTCATCAATCAATCAAATGCAAGGTCTAAATCAATGTCTTTTATGGCTAATGGAGTCACTTTGCAGCAGCAAACTTGAAGGAAACAAATGATAATGTATGAGCTAAGGAAAAATAAGGATGATGATTTAGGTGTTGGTAACCCAAGGCCTCAATCAATAAACCTTAGAATGAAAACGACCACTAGGAAGTAGATAACCCTAGGCCCTATCGGTTTTCCTTCTTCTTTAGCTCAATCTTGAAATAAAAAATGGCTTGATGAAGAAAATGATTCTAGAGTGCTGCAATGGCAGGGCTCTGGCACAATGCTTCAAGAGGTAGGGTTTCTAGCACAATCTAGTAGGTAAAAAGTTGTTAAGACAAGGACTATAACATGTGCTTGATCTCCTAGGGTTTTAAGCTAGCAATTTCATAATCTTGGAAAAAATGCAAAATAAATGTACTATAACCATTCAAAGCAAAGAAGGATTACAGAAATTCACTTACATCCACCAAGAATAATCTAGCATTTAGCCTAGTTGAAGACCTTCCACCAAGAAAATGCCAAAAAAACACCAAATTTAGCCTCCTCCAAGAAGTGCACCTAAAATTTCAGCCAATAACCCTTGAAAAGGGCGCAAGTTTCAGACTTCACTTGTGAATGAATGAGTGATGAAAAAAATACAAGGGGAAAATCCCCTATTTTTATAGTGAAAATGACCTTTAATTACAAAATTAGGTCAAAATGGCCGACGTGGCCAGTTTACATGAGAAAATCCAATTTTACACAAAAATATCCAATAAAACCCTATTTTATCTATTTAGGGTGACGTCATGCCCATCCTAGGGTGACGTTAGCCTCTCTTCTGGAACACTATCCCTCCAAGTGAAACGTGGGGCTAAAAACCCCTCAGGAGCTGCCACACGTGCCAACCCAAACCGTCCTAAAGTTGGACACCTCAACTAGGTGACGTCAAGGCTCTGAATGATCATGTCAAGGGCCTTCAAGGGACAATATCATGTGGGAGGGAAAGAAACCCCTAGGTCCAGGCCTGCTAGGTTGTCTCTGTTGGAATGTCCTCCTCTCTCTCTGGTGCAAGCCTCTGGTATATGTATGCCCCTTGTTGGGGTTTCAACATCCATGTGGTGGGATTTTAGCCCTATGGAGGTCCGAGCTAATCATCTCTCCATGTGTACCTTTCCGTCAAGCATGATCCTGCAGCAAGAACAAGTACGCCCTCCATGGGCTCATAAGTCACAGGGATAATAGAAATGTCAATTACATCTAATAATCAAGTTATCTAAACATGTGCATAAAACCCCCCTTTCCGAGACAAGTGCTCAAAGACATTATACTATTCTACAAGCCAGGTTTGGAGAGGGTTTCAGGACGTCCTATTGGGATAATTCTCCTTAGATGTGTGATCAAAATCTGGACCAGGGATCAAATTTTGCTCAATTTTCAAAGTGCTCAGAATGCGATGAAAACAGTACCATTGTGTCTGTCTCGTCTTCCTGATTCCGGCGGTATATTTACTTTGTCAAACGGATTCCGTATGGAGAAGATATCGCGATCTGTTCGCCAAACCAAACAGGCAAAAAAATTAATGCTGATTGTACTAGTCCATACAGTCCGTACAGGACACGTGGCAGGTCCGTACAGGACACGTGGCGGCTCCAGGTGATGACACGTGTCAGGCAGATTTGGCTTTTTGGGTGTATGGTTGGACCACTTCGGAGGTGACATGTGTCACCACTGGAAGGGTGACACATGGCACAGGATGACGTCAACATCCTACGTGTCAGATGACATCAGCAGCATACGTGGCGATGACGTGGCAACATCTGGTTGGCTGGCAGTTGGTCGAATCGTGTTGTGACATGTGGCATCATTTTCGACTAATGGTAAGGTGCCACGTGGCCCAGTCATGGGCTACCACGTGGCACCCCTTTATTGGCTAATGGTTTATTGGTTTGTTGTTTAAAACTTTATGGAGCCGACCGGATTCGAACCGGTGACCTCCCCTGTTGCCAAAGCCTTTACAAACCTCCGCTAGCCAATGCGCCACCATGTGTTATTTGCTATATTGATGGTTTCATATATATTTAAATTCAAGTGTATGTTGGTTTAGGGCCGCGACCGGGCCAGGGCTTAGCCCCAGCCCTTGGTCGCGCGTTGTTTTATATGTGACCAACAGCTATATAATATGGTGTGTATGCGCGCGTTTGCATATATGGTTTTTAAACAGTTATGTAACCAAAAATTACCGCCACTTGTCACACATATATTCGCCCTTATTAACTCAACTCTTTTCGTATTAGCGTGTGGTCCTATGGACCTTGTGACCGTGGTCTTGGCGGTTAGGGCCTGGAGGTGCCCTAACCGTCCTACAGTTTGGACCGGTTTTCGGTTATGCGCGGTGCCAGGTTTTAACGTGCATTTTGGAGCGTGTTCTTGGTTCATGCACACAGAGGTGCGTTTTCGCGAACTAGTTTCAGAAAGCTTGAAGGAGGAAAATGGAGGAGGCCTAACTTCTTCATCTTTTGGCCGATTGAGGTGCCGTAAAAGCCCAACTAGGGGTTTTTGGACGTGTTGGATCCATTGGTGCTGTTTTCAAGGCCATTTGAAGACTTCTTCTGCAAGTTTTTCACCATTGAAGTTTCAGCAAGCTCCAGGGAGCTTTAAGCCCTCATTGATCGAGGACATGGTTTGGTGAGCCTATGTTTGTTTTCTGTGATTGAATAATCATTTTTGGATAATTGATATGCTCTGAACACATTGGGATAGGTTTCAGAGGCTGTTGAGGACTTTTACATGTGTTTTTTCCAAAGAGAAGCTCAGGGAAGCTTATGGCCACATGTAGAAGAGGTCATGCCCGGATGAGCCATGATCCGTTTTCAGAGTTCTATTAGTCATTTTTGGGGTTTTTATGTGTTCTGATCTCAATCGTACAATTTGTTTTTCCATTGGAGTTGAGCAGCAGCTTGTAAAATAAATTTTGACTAATTAATCCCAGAGAGCCAAGTCCATTGATGGAGGCTCAAGGAGATGTAGCCCAGAGGGGGGTGAACTCCTTTATCAACTTGTTCTTGTTGTGAGTTTGATGGTTTATTTGCTGCAAGT
>ML802841.1:380501-449946 GCA_009831015.1 Picea engelmannii | reverse complement strand
TATAATATATGTTGGTTTTCCCGGTTTGGGTTTCCAGGTGAAAAATCTCTGTGTAATGTTTGTATTTGCCATTGTATCTTTTCTGTTCTTTTCTGAATATCAGTTTGCAGTAGATATTGTACAAGGTTAGAATTTACACAATTGCAGCAACAACACAAGACAAGGAGAGCACACCTTCTCCAAGGGTAGCGCATAAGAGAGAGATTCTCCACAACCACAGAACAAGAACAATACTCAACTGTAGCAGTTGCACTTGCACTTCTTCCCCAAATTTTCACCTTCAATAAATCCACCAATATACTCTAAGATGTCACCAAGAATACCAACAAGATATACTATAAAGTAGGGAGCATATCTTAGGCTAGATAGCGCTAGATAGAGAGACCAAGAATGACCCTAGAAGATGCACCTTCCTTTCTTGCAACGGCAACTCCAAAATTGTGTTATACTTTACTGAGAGAGAGAGTGAAGTGAGTGTGTACAAATGAGCTCAAGTGCCTCCTATTTATAGTGGTTCTTGTCACCTGTCTGGGTTGACTTGTCCTTCTAGAAGACAATACTTTAATATTAATTATTTATTGAGTCGACTTGTCTTCTAGGGTTTTTACACATCCGTTTAGGATTTCTCTAGATTCTAGAATATTCTATTCTAGTCAAAGGTTACACATGGAGGTTAATACCTACTACAAATACCACAACATCAACACTCCCTCCTAGATAGGGAGGTATTAATTGTAATGGTCTCAAACACATCCATACATTTCGCATGGTATGGGAAAGGATCACATAGTCTTGCAGACCATTCTACAGGTAGCATTATCATAGCCACACAGGCTATCTCATGATCACACATATCAAGAAACGAGCATCATCATCACTATCAGTATCATATGGTAGCATACTGGCATCAAAATATATCATATTTTGCATCATCTCTTTAGGACATACTTCATTTGAATAATCGGGCATGATGTTGAATAAGTCATGTGATGGACTTAGCACACTCAACAAAGTGTCTTGCATAAGTCACTCACTCAATAGGGTGATATAGGAACCATTCTTCCTATCTTGGTCACTGCCTGTGATACAGGAAGAATGATTGTCACAATAGATGTTGAAAGCCATGCAATGGGCTACAAGGACCATTCTTCCCACTCTAGCCACTACTGTGAACTCAAAAAGAAATATTGTACTGGAGCATTTCCCCCCCTCTGGCCACTTATGTGAACTCAGGGAAAATATATGTCATGTACCAATCTCCCCACTCTAGTCACTACTATGAACTCAGGGAGACGAACCATTCTACCTGTCTGGGCAAGGCCCCAGAAGAATAGTTTTCATGGACCATTCTACCTGCCCGGGCAATGCCCCAGGAGAATAGTTGTCCATGGTACATCAACAATCTGTTCTTCCTGGACCATTATCCACCTGGATAATGTTTGTCCACCAACACTATAACTATCCATGATGCCATATATCATCACTCCCTCCCAATCGAGGAAGTCATCTTCTCCATTTCAACCAAGGGAGGGTATCTCCACAAGTCCCAGCTTTCCCCAGGAAGATTTCACCACGCTTATGCCATACTTCTAGTCCCAAATAATAATGCATGAGACCAATATCCTTCATATTGAATTTAGAGGCTAACTCCCTCTTACATTGACTAATGAGAGGCTTGTTATAAAAACAAGACCGTGGAGCAATAAAATAAAACAAATGCGGAAATAAAATACAGAAGATACACAATACAATAGAGACACAGATTTACGTGGTTCACCCAGTGTGGGCTACGTCCACTAGAGAAATTGCCAAGTCCTTCCTTTATTATTATCCAGCATATGAAGGGATATAACCTACAGAAAACTCGTCGTAACTTCCTCTTCTTTCTCTCACAATCTCTCATCTCAGAATACAATATTCGCTATGATACTTAGCCGCAATACATTTCCCTCATAACAGAGGGTTGCCATCTAGGGAAAAATTCCCTAACATAATTTCTACCATTATATCTGCAATCTTATAATGAACGGATTTACAATGAAATTACAATATACATTTACAAGGCAATTTTTGCTCCGGGGGCCCGCTTGCCCCCGGACCCCACAGAGGGGGTACCCCCCCTCTGCACTCCCCCATGTGGAAGAGTGTACATTCTTTTGGGGTGTAAAGACTTCATGGGGTATAAACACGGCTGAAAACAAAAGACCTCTAAATCAGGAAGATAATCAGGCTCCACAACGAACAATCTCCCACTTGGAGACTGATCTCAACAACTCCACCGTTGTTGTATATGCTGGACTCTGAACCTTCTTGGACCTGGAAAATTTCTCATCTTCATCTTCATTCTTGAAGACCAACTGAAACTGAGAAGGAAATCAGTTTCTCCCTGGTTACTCCCTTTGTTAACATATCTGCAAGATTTTGGCTAGTGTGTATCTTTTCCAACTTCAAATGTCCATCTTCCAAAGCGAATCATATGAAGTGGTACCTAAACTGTTTATGCTTAGTCTTAGAATGGAAGGCTGAGTTCTTTGCAAGATGAATGGCACTCTCACTGTCACAGTACAACCTGCTATTCTCCTACTTCTTTCCCAATTCCTCCATAAACCTCTGTAACCAAATCATTTATTTACTAGCCTCTGTAGCAGCAACATACTCTGCTTATGTTGTTGAAAGTGCAAAAACCTTTTGCAGTTTTGAAATCCAACTTATTATTGTTCCACCTATAGTAAAAACATACCATGTGGTGCTCCTCCTGTTGTCTTTATCACCTGCCATATCTGAATCAACATATCCCTGTAGAAAAGTGTCTGAACCTCCAAAACATAATGCATGAGTAGTAGTACCTCTCAAATACCTGAGAATCCACTTTACTGCCTCCCAATGTTCTTTACCTGGATTGTTCATATACTTTCTCACAACTCCCATTGCATGTGCAATATCTGGTATTGTGCAAACCATTGCATACATCAAGATACCAATAGCTGATGAATAAGGGACCCTGGACATGTATTCTATCTTCTCCTGTGTCTTGGGACACATTTCCTTAGTTAATTTGAAATGGATGGCTAAAGGTGTACTAACTGGTTTTGCATTCTCCATTTTGAACCTCTCCAACACCTTCTCTATGTACTCACCCTCAGACAATATCAATTTGCGATTTTTCCTGTCTCTTGTTATTCTCATACCAAGGATTTTCTTTGCAGCACCCAAATCCTTCATCGCAAATGAATTAGTTAATTTCTGCTTAAGCACATTTATATCCTGCATATTAGACCCTGCAACAAGCATGTCATCTACATACAATAGCAAGATAATATAGCTTCCATTTTCTATCCTTTTGAAATAAACACAATGATCAGAATGGCATCTACTATAACCATGTTCTGTCATAAACCTATCAAACTTCAAATACCACTGCCTTGGAACTTTCTTTAGGCCATACAAGCTCTTCTTCAACCTGCATACCAAATTCTCCTTCCCTTTGACCTCATACCCCTGTGGTTGCTACATATAAATCTCTTCCTCCATATCCCCATGGAGAAAAGTTGTTTTTACATCTAATTATTCAAGATGCAAATCTTCTACTGCCACAAGAATTAAAATAGTCCTAATTGAAGTCATTTTAACAACATGAGAAAATATTTCATCAAAATCTATACCTTTCTTTTGTGCAAACCCCTTTACAACAAGTCTAGCCTTGTACTGCTTTACTCCTCCATATTCTTCCTTCAACTTGTAAACCCATTTATTCTGGAATTCTCTTTTACCTGTAGGCAACTGAATCAAATCCCAAGTCTGGTTATTTACTAAGGAATCCATTTCCTCCTTCATGTCTTGCTCCCACTTCTTTTTGGTGTCTACCTACATTACCTCTTCATAACATTTTGGTTCACCAGAATCAGTCAATAATAAATAATACAATAAAGGAGAGTATCGTTCAAGGGGTATGCTTAACCTGGTAGGTATTATAACCACACGTGCAGGAGTTTGAGGTACTTGTTGCTCCTATTGTTGTACATTTTGATTTTCTGGTTCCTTTGGAATTTCTTTTTCAATGATCTCATCAAGCACTGTGTATTCTTGTTTTTCTTTTTCCTGTTTATTTCCCTACAACTGATCTTTGTACTTGACCTTCTCATTGAATGTGACATCTCTACTCCTAATGATTTTGTTATTTTCATAATCCCATAAGCGATAAAAAAAATCATTAACACCGTATCCAATAAAGGTACACTTCCTGGATTTTGCCTCAAGCTTTGTTCTATTTTCTTTATCAATATGGACAAATGCTTCACAACCGAAAGTTTTCAAGAAAGAGTAGTTTACCTTTTTTCCTGTCCATTCCTCCTTTGGAATTCTACCATCCAAAGAGCTTTAAGGTCCGATGTTTATTAAGTAAACAGTAGTATCTATAGCATCTGCCCAGAACTATAAGGGCAAGCCAGCATGCAATCTCATACTCCTTGCACACTCCATGATTGTCCTGTTCATCCTTTTTGACACACCATTTTCTTGTGGTATTCTTGGAACTGTCTTCTCTCTATGAATCCCATGGTATGAACAATAATAATCAAACTCCTTGTTGCAATATTCACCTCCATTATCTGATCTGAGACACTTCAAACTTTTTCATGTCTCATTCTCAACCAAAGCTTTCCATTTCTTAAAAGTATCAAAAACATCAGATTTTTGTCGAATGTAATAAACCTGAGTTTTTCTACTTGCATCATCAATAAAAGTAACATAGTAACGAGATCCACCAAGATATGATACCTAAGTTGGTCCCCATACATCTGTATGCACAACCTCTAACCTTTCATTCTTCTTTTCTTTTTTGACTCTGAGAAATCTGACTCTCTTATGTTTTCCATAAACACAATGTTCACAAAAGTCCAAATCAATTTGTTTAAGATCTAGCAACAAGTTTCTTTTGTGAAGTATCTGCATTCCCTTCTCACTCATGTGTCTCAACCTATGATGCCATAATGTTGTATCCACTCATGTAGAAGCTAAAGATATAGAAGAGTCAGTATTACCAGTACATAAATACAATGTACCTACCTTCTCTCCTTTTGCTATCACCAATGATCCTTTGATGACCTTCCACGTCTTATCTGTAAATATGGATATACAACCTTCACTTTCCAACTGTCATGTTGAAATCAGATTTTTACTTAGATCTGGAACACTTCTTACCTCTTTCAACAACCATTGGTTTCCATTGGTTCCCATTGCTTCGCTTTATTTTTACCTTTCCCATTCCAACAATTTTGCATGGTGCATCATCACCAAAATGAACCTGTCCAAAATCACCTTGAACATAATCTAGAAAATGTTTCCTATGGGGTGTGGCATGAAATGAAGCCCCTGAATCTACTACCCAAGACTCAAAAATATTATCTACAGAAAGAATCAAAGCATCTTGTAACACATCACCTGTTACATTTGCTTCATGATTTCTCTCTTGTTGTCCATCTCTTTGTTTCTTTGGAGCTCTTCAGTCTTTCTTCATATGTCCTTTATTCCCACAATTCCAGCACTCTATCTTTCCAAGTCTAGATTTGGATCTGCCCTTCCTAGAATTCCCACGGTTCCTTGGGCCCTTTCCTCTATCCTTTTGTCTTCCCCTGTTCTCCATGTTCAACGCATTACCTGATGTCTCACCTATGCTTTTCCATTGCATTTCCTCACTAAGGATAACACCAACAACATTATCAAATTTTAAAGTATTTGAACCAAAGACAGAGTTACTTACAGCCATGACCAAGCCGTTCCAGCTTTCTGGCAATGAGCACGATATTAGAAGAGGCATGACCTCATCATCAAAGTCCACTTTTACAGAACTCAGTTGATTAGTAACCGTATTAAATTCGTTTAAATGATCTGCAACAGACCCACCTTCTGACATCTTCATATTAAATAATCTCTTCATTAGAAATATCTTATTGGAAGCCAAGGGTTTTTCATACAATTTAGCCAATGTGTCCATCAAACCCTTCGTTGTCTTTTCTTTCGAAATATTGAAAGCCACTGACGTTGCTAGGCTCATTCGTATCGTTCCTAGAGCCTTTTTGTCAAGAATCTCCCATTCTTCGTCCTTCATAGTTGTCGCCTTCTTTGCTATTTCGCCCAATGGTAGGAATAGATCCTTCTGATATAAATAATCTTCCATCGGCATCTTCCATAACTGGTAGTTTTGGCTATTAAATTTTTCGACCCTAAACTTTTAATCTTCCGACATTGCTCCCACTTGAACCAGGAACCCTCTTTTCCTATGAGTTACCTTTCCCTCTGATACCATTTGTTAGAAAAATAGGACCGTGGAGCACTAAAATAAAACAAATGCGGAAATAAAATATAGAAGATACACAATACAATAGAGACACAGATTTACGTGGTTCACCCAGTGTGGGCTACGTCCACTAGAGAAATTGCCAGGTCATTCCTTTATTATTATCCAGCATATGAAGGGATACAACCTACAGCAAACCCGTTGTAACTTCCTCTTCTTTCTCTCACAAACTCTCGTCTCAGAATACAATATTCGCTATGATACTTAGCCGCAATACATTTCCCTCATAAAAGAGGGTTTCCTTCTAGGGAAAAATACCCTAACATAATTTCTAACATTAGATATGCGACCTTATAATGAACGGTTCAAATTTACAATGAAATTACAATATACATTTACAAGGAAATTTTTCCTTCGGGGGCTTCGCCCCCAAACCCCACAGAAGGGGTAGCCCCCCTTTGCACTCCCCCGCGTGGAAGAGTGTACATTCTTCTGGGGTGTAAAGACTTCATGGGGTATAAACACGGCTGAAAACAAAAGACCTCTGAATCAGGAAGATAATCAGGCTCCACAACCAACAAGGCTCTGTACCCGTCATAAACAAATCATCAACATATAGTAGCAAGATCACAGGTGAATCATTCACAACCTTGTAATAGAGGTTTGGATCAACATAGCTCTTGGAAAATCCAAGTCTCATTAAGTAACTGTCAATTCATGCATACTAAGCTCTTGGAGCTTGCTTGAGTCCATACAAGGCCTTCTTTAATCTACATACATGGGTTTCTCTTGGGTGTACCTCAAAACCTCGAGGTTGATCTATGTATACTTCTTCCTCAATTACTCCATTGAGAAAATTAGTCTTTACATCCATCTGATGTAAAATCCAACCCATGGATGTTGTAAGAGATATGATGGCTCTAATGGAGGTGTATCTAGAAAGTGAAGAAAATGTCTCATCATAGTCTTCTCCCTCCTGTTGGTAGAACCCTCTATCCACGAATCTTGCCTTGTATTTATCGATACTCCCATCTACTGCATGTTTTATCTTATAAACCTATTTTGAAGTGACTACAAACTTTCCTTCAAGTCTAGGAACAATTTCCCATACATCATTTTTCATGATGGATTGATATTCTTCCATCATAGCTTCCTTCCGTTCTTTCTTCTTGACTGCTTCTTCAAAGGTGTAAGGTTCTGGATTGACAAGACTTGTCATGAGTGTCACATAACTAGAGAATATTTCAATCCTCTTGTTTTCCCCAAAGGTGCCACTGGGAGGTTTAGTTTTTGTTGCTTCTTGTAGGGTGGATTCGAGCCATGCTGGTCATTTTCTGGTCTCAGGTACAATAATTGGTTTCATAGGTTCAAGTGGTTGTTATGGTTCTTCATTGAGATGTTCTAGAGAACATGTAGCTTCTTCCTTGGGACCTTCATGTTCTTCTTCATCATTGGAATCCATGGAATCTTCTATAGATTTCTAAAGGAAATTTTTTCATCAAAAGTCACATCTCTGTTGATTTCAACCTTCTATTGACCTGGAACATAGATTTTGTAAGCTTTTGATGACTGACTATATCCAACAAATATTCCCTTCTTTCCTGAAGGTTCCAACTTCTTTGTTTTTTCCTTGGGAACATGAATATAGACAGGACATCCAAAGATCCTCAAGTGTTCAACACTTGGATTCTTTCCGGAGAAGGATTTTTCTAGAGTCATGTTCTTCAATATCCGATGAGGACTTATATTATGAAGATATACGACTAGCTACTTCTTCCCATAGAAACATGGATAGATTTTGGTCATTCGTTGTTTCCTTAACAAATTCTTCAATGGATCGGTTCTTTCTTTTTGTTACACCATTATGTTGAGGATTGTAGGGAGTAGTAAGCTCCCTCTTAATCCCGACCTCTCCACTTAGTGAGGAGGTTTACATTGATCCCCACACATCTGAGTGAATGATGTCCAAATATCTTTTTTCTTTACACACTTCCTTTACAATTAGTACTCGATGAGATCACCTGCCTCACCACTTGATGGAGTCATCTACTCCATGTTTGCAACTATCAATGTAGCTCCATCTCAGAGCTATCGCATGTGACCTACCCGGAACAAGAACAACAAGAGAAAAAGTATTTCCAATATCATTTTCATATGAACATATCTATGGTAACAAGGACAGTAGTCATCATAGAATTACTAAGGTGACATTCCTCGGAGAAAAACAAGAAATATCTCCTAGAGGAGATGTTAGTTCACTTTGAAAACAAGTGAAATAAGCATCTATATCAATAATACTTACATGTAACCAAGTATACCTAGCAGTAATAGAACCTTTCAAAGATTGTTTTCACAACTATAGTGTTTACTTGTAATGTAGCAACTATCAAACTTGATATGTGCAAATTGAAACTTAACAATTTGATCAATCAAACTTGGAACCTGGAGCCTCAACTGCTAGGGAGGGGTGCACTTGTTCCTCTGAATGTACTAAATCCGAGATCATTGCTTGGACAAGGTCTCTTGTACATCCCCTGCAAACACACTCATGCTTTGTTGGATGATATAACTTGAAAAGCATATACAAGTGCATACCTTTGAAATTTGTAGCATTGTTCAGCTTGTCTTCTAATCTGAAACTTGACACCATCTTGAAAAGAAGAGGTTAGAAACATAATAAAAAGGATTCAATGATTAGAACAAGCTAGAAACCCTAAAATTTCATCTTTGACCACAAAATCAATTTTGACCAAAAGTCAACCTTTGACTTTGACTTTGACCAAGAACTCAATCTTGACGTTTTTGTTGGTCGAGGGAACCAAAGGGTGTGCTAGGCTAGGACACACTAGAATACCCAAATATTAGGTCCAATGCTTCACTAAAGGTGCCCAAGAATTGAGGTTAGGGTTTGTTTCCATTGCAAGCTCAGAAACCCCAGTTGCAACTACAATTGGTGCTATAACGAGCTTGACAAAGAAATTTCGGTCTTCCTTTTAGTGGTTAGACTATTATGAAGGTAGTGTGGGCCCATAACCTATTAAAATATTCGATGTGATCATTTTAAACATAGACAATATCACTATTGTCACCCAACCATAGGCACACAACCACCCTTAAGCACCTAAAGCTTTGCTAGATAGAATGGTTCTGAAAAACCACACTAGAACCAATAGATAAACCCTAGTTGTAGCAGTAGCATGAGATGGAGCCAGAAAACACCATCCAACTACAACAACAACACAAGACAAGGAGAGTGCACCTTCTCCAAAGGTAGCGCACAAGAGAGAGAGTCTCCACAACCATAGAATAAGAACAATACTCCACTGCAACAGTTGCAGTTGCACTTCTTCCCCAAATTTTCACCTTCAAGAAATCCACCAATATACTCCAAGATGTCACCAAGAATACCACGAAGATATACTAGAAGGTAGGGTGCATATCTTAGGCTAGATAGCGCTAGAGAGAGAGACCAACAATCACCCCAGAATATGCACCTTACTTTCTTGCAACTACAACTCCAAACTTGTGCTATACTTTACTAAGAGAGTGAGTGAAGTAAGTGTTACAAATGAGCTCAAGCACGTCCTATTTATAGTGGTTCTTGTCACTTTTCTGGGCCGACTTATCCTTCTAGAAGCTAATACTTTAATATTAATTATTTTACTGAGATGACTTGTTTTCTAGGGTTTTTACACATCCGTTTAGGATTTTTCTGGCTTCAGAATATTCTATTCTAGTCAAAGGTTACACATGAAAGTTAATACCTCCCGTAGCTACCATAATATCAACATTAATGACCCTGGTCCTATTCGTAACATGAGGAATTATGATTTATAAAGGGATATTGATAGACTCATTAGTTCAAATACATGGTCCAAGAAGAAGATTGTGAAAGAGAATGAAAAAAATGTAGTCATTATAGAATAACACATTGAAGGAAGATAAAGAGACATTCTAGAGCCAATACAAGCAGAGGATTTACAAACTTGGTAAATAATATCTTAGCTTTGGCCATAAAAGGTGTTTCTTCTTCTTCTGGAAGTGAAGGCAAGAAAAATATGAATGAGACATGTGGTAAGGGAGACAACAAAGAGGATTTCAAGTAGACTAAGAAATGAATAGATCATGCCATGCATGTATCCCCTTAGAGGAAAAGGTCATTAAGTGGTGACAATGAAGAGCCATCTAAAGGACATATTGAATAACAAGTTGAAAATGTGAATGATATGGAAATTGGTGATGATTCTAACAAGTTTCTTGCATGGATGATTGCACAACTTGAGAACAATTAGCTAATTGCAAAGGATGTCGTGGAGCAGCAGTTGTCTACCTTTGATGATAACTCTATCACCCTACACTATGTTATATATGACAAGTAGATTGAAAATATGTAAATAGTTAAGGTGAATATCAAAGGAAAAATGATCTTAGAAAACCAAAATGTTGTTTTTTATGCTACGAGTTTGGGAACATCTTGTGCAATGAATATGCATGAGCCCATGGGGAATATGTTGAAACATTTTTTGAATGAGTAAAAATAAGAAATTGTGAGGTTGAAGAAGAGAATTGACGAGTTGGCATGACATTTAACCATGAACCATTGCTCATAGAATCCATTGTTGTTAAAGCACCTAAAGATAGCTTGGAACTATCTCTGGGAAGGTCTACGAAAGAGAAAGTGGCCCAATAATTGTTATCTTGGGTTTGAAAGATTGTGGCAGGCAATGTAAAGGATAGGATAGTCCTACTTTTGAAATGTGGGAAATCGCGACTAGATCTTGTGTGCTTCCTAACAAGATATATTCAATTCAAGAGTCCTTCAAGGCTAATCTACAAAAGTACATGAGTTTCAATGAAATATTTGTGGAGATATTTGTTAAAAAGATCATAAATATGAATAATTACAAGAGCCAAAAGGAAAATCTCCCCTCAAATAACATATTGATGCAAATAAGAGGGCATGGGATATCAGGATTTATGTGCAACAATAGTTGATTAGAATGTGTGATGTTAGAAATAAAAGAAGAACTTAGGTATTCTTGGAAGCCATTGAAACTTTGAGAGATTAGAAGGTCACGCTCTCATATAGGATGATAAAATTCTAATGAAAGAGGAATTCAAAGCTAAATTGAATGCAACAAAGGTTTTTTGAGAGAATAACTTGATAGCCTCATGATTTTCTCAGAAGTGGAAATAAGGAAATGGCTCGTAGATTTTATTGAGGACAATGTAGAGCATAGATCATTAGCTAGATAATAGGGTGGCATCCTATGTGCAACTGGAGAATAAATATCGCTCCAAGGAAAACACCACTTAGCAGAAGTTTTTCATGTTAAAATATTGGGCAAAATTATCCAAAAACCCTCCACTAAAACCTTTGCTATTGATAATAGAGGTTTTAGTGAATGTTCACTATAACTAAAAATTACGGTTACTAGAGGTCCTAACAAAAGTTTTTTTAGTGTCCTTAAAGCAATAAGGTTCATCGCACTAGTGTACACATATTGAATTCTTGCGAGTGTGTATTATATACTTCAAAAGCACCGATGCACATTATATATTTTGAAAGCATTGATGCATATTATATTTTGTAAAGCACAAGTATGCATTATGTTTCATAAAGCACCATGAAGTCTTGGTAAAGGTAGAGATAACACTATCGACAATTGTAATGGTATTGTAGAAGGGAACAATGCCACCATTTTAGTCAGGAGAATTGTTGTGCTTAATATATTTATTAGGACCAATGTGTTTTAACACATATATTGCATCGGTGCATAAAAATCATTGAAATGCACTAATGCGTAAGTAGGTATGAAATGCACCATTGCTTTCAAATGAATATCATGCACCAATATGTTTCTGTATTGAATTTTTTTTCGTTGCAGACATGTAAATGCAACTTTTTGTTACTTTTTATAAAATTTGAATTAATCATTAGTGAATTGAATATTTTTTATAATAATATTTATTTTTTAAGTTTAATTAATGCATTGATAACCCATCATCGTACCAATTGGGACAATATGTCCAATTAAACACAATGTCTAATTTTTACAGAAAGAATATTTCAAAATATAAAACTTGTCATATTCAATTATATCAATCATCATTCATTTCTCGAATTGATGTCATTGCTTAAGATACTTGCATGACTCATTTCTTCATCACTTGCACGCGATATTATACTTGGGTTATTCGCAATGTGTTGTTGAATAGATTTATTTGGTTCCACCTCTTGATGTTCCATCTACAAACATAGAAATATTGTGTAATGAATATACATACATTTATAGTATAATATACATGAATGAGTAAATTGAAAAGTATACTATAACAACAAGTGATTTTTAATGTAATATCCCATCAGGGTGTTAACTCTAACAATTTTTTTCTTTGAAAACAAATATACATCAAAACAAGCCAAATCTAGAATCAATCAAACACATGCATATAAGCTAACAAGTTCATTGTATAAGGAGCATGCCAAAATCTCGTAGATAACATGAAACTATACCATTAACCAATGAACCAATAATGCAAAATTAAATACTCAAATACAAAATACTTAAACATGTAGCTTGCAAAAGTTTGAGGCTTATCCAACTGCACTCCAACTCCCACAGAGCAGTCACCAACAAGATCTCATGAACCAATCTTCGGTGAATAGGGGGGAAATCACACTAGAGTTGATTTTCCACCCAACCAATGAAACCACCTTCACAAGTGTTACCCCCAAAGCATAGCTCAAGCTCAATGAGGTAAATCACAATTCTGAACAACTTTGATGAATCCGACAAAAAGGTGATCAAGAACAATAAATCAGGCTTACAACAGTTCATTCGAGGTGTGGTGGAGAGGCTCTTGGACTTGCAACACCTCCAAATATCATGGTATTATGATGTGAAGAGGTATTACTACCAAATTGAGTCGATAATCACAAACACAACGACAATGGTGTCTTTCTCTACAAGGATCTTACTACCACCTTCAGTTGGTGATCGTAATCACATGATGGTGGCATCTTGTAATTTGGACCCAAAATAAAACAATACAAGGATCAAGGCATATTGAGATTTAATACTTCTTCATGTTGCAGGTACACTCCCAACCCCTTATTAATCCACATAGACCTAGTTGCCACAGACACAGTTATGCACAACCAATCATACTCATAACACAAGTGCCCCCACCATACTTAGTTTAAGTGAGCATTTCCTCCTAATTTAGCTAGCCCCAACAATGGACATGCCACTTCTTTTATAATTCATCTTAATGTAACTTGTTCCCAAGGTTTGCTTATTGTTCTTCCCCTTTTCCATCAAATATTGAATTTGGTCATAGGGGTGAATTTACGATTGTCAAGAAAAGGATCAAAGTGAATGATAACCATTTCCTCTTCTACCCATTTACCTAAGTTAACTTTGGAGGTCATTTTCTCAATTATTTTCACGTTTCCCAGGTTTCCTATGCAAGTAGGATTAGATAGACTTCATCATTGAGACAAGAGCCCTTCCGTTGAGTCTATTTCCCCTTCATCCACCCAAGTCTCAACCTGTAACAATTTAGTCCATCCAAAATACCAATGTATATGCAATGCCATCATCATAATCAATCGCATGAAGCATCTCATTAAATAGACATAAATCATAAATCATAAATCATAAATCATAAATCATAAATGGAAAAGGTATCCAATACAAATATATACCATAACAAGGCATCCAACATGTGCATGTATCATAAATCATATTATGAACCATAGCAAAGGAAAAGGTATCCAATACAAGTATACATCATATAGGGGCATCTAACATGTGCACCAAAGGAAAAGCTATCCAATATATGTATATATCATAACAAGGCATCCAACAAGTGCATCTCATCAATCACATCAAAACAAGGACAAATTATATTAAACCATCATCAACGGTCATCATCGCTACATAGAAATAATTAAGAGTATTGTTGATGTTCAGCGCATTCAAGATCTCAACAAAAACCCCACGAGGATATAATCCCCCTACATTTTTAAAGAGATGGTACTCCTTTGTTATTGCTTAAAATAAATCATGAAAATACATTGCAAAATATATAAAAAGTATATTCACAAAGTAAGGCTCTTGAGAAAAGGACGAGGAAATTATTCAAAACAATATATATATATATATATATATAGTATTCTACAAAAGTAAAGGAAACATCATGTAATATTAACACATGCATCACAATATAAGAAAGATTTGGTCACATTCATACGACAAAAAAATATACGTCCACAATGTAGAGAACTTTAAATGAGTATCGCATTTAAAATTTAAAGAGAATATGATAGGCACACTCCAAAAATATCATACTTTAAAATTCCAAAGTCTAAGAAATCATTAAAGTTATGCCCTGAAATAGTTCTATGGGAGTTCAAAAAATAATTTTCTGGTTTTACAATGAAAATTAAAATTAAAATTAAAGTGTTCATCCAAACGGTCTGGGATGGGGCTCTCGTGGACCTTTAAATGATAGACTTGAACCTAGAAGAAAAAGAGGAAAATGATCAAAAATCGATTATGAATTCTCACATAATGAAAAGACACAATTGAGTTACTTATAAGCGAGAAGTATAGAAGATGGGAATTTATGAAAGATGATTGATTGACTTATTGTGATTGGATCTCTATCCTCCTCATTTGCTTGTTGGTGTGTCTTTTATACTTAACTTCGTTGGAACTACCTAATCAGTGACAACTTCTTCTTCTTGATCTGATTCAGTTATTTTAATTAGAGTGTTCTGTTGGGTTCGAAAATTAACATCTTTTTGCTACATTTTTCTCATCTTTTTACCCATTTTCGTCATGTCATCCATATCATTTTCATGCCCATGATTGTTCAATATCTTATCTTTTGGCTTAGGTATGCTAAGTCTACATGTTGCTTCAATTTTTTAAGTCTTGCTTGCATTTGAGAAGGATAACAGTTGTTTTTGGGTATTTATTGACAAAGTGTTGAGAAAATTCCTACAGGAAGATCGACCATTATGGGAGTTAATACTCTAATGATTCAGGAAGTTGTTACTCCTAGGTGTTGCTAATGTCAACAATTATGATGTTATTATCGAATGTTGTTGTCTCTCATTTTGATACTCATCAAAGGTGTTGACCAATATAGTTCCTCATGGCAGAGATGACTCGTCTCTCTCTTGATGACGTGGTTGTTCCAAAAAGTTATGGTTGTTGTAATCGTTATGAGTCTATTTAGTCATTTTGAAGCATGAGGCGGCCTATTTTAGCATAACCTTTATTTAAATATATTTTTTCATGATTGTTTGTAAAACATATTGGACATCTTCTCAATTTAAGACAAAGATTCTCTAGATTGTTCATAATTATCATTTTTCTAAGATTATTTGTAAAAGGGGAGACTTAAAAAACAAAGCATCTATGCTCCCAAGAGTTAGTATATCTTTTCGATCAATCATTCCATCTGATGAGAACATCCTTTTGCATCTGTATTTTCTGAATCTTGATTAATAGAAGTTTAACAAGTTCATTGTTTGATTCATGAAACATTGAGTTAGCTTGTAATCTATGAGTTTTCTCCAGCCCCCTGCTAAGGAGGAAAGGGCCCTCCTCTTTAGCAAGGTTCGTTGTTGTTGTACTAGTGAGTAGATTTATTTTATTAGTTTGTTGATTACTGTTTGTGTTTTTTTATTTTGTAACTACAATTCAAGATTGTTGTTATTGTTATTACTTATATTGGTTCATGAGTGTTTTAATACATGTGTGGGTTTGTTGTTACTCCATCGTAACGATCACATAGTTGTTATATATATTTGTATTAGTTTACAATATTGTTGTTGCTACATGACCATTTTCGCTAATTTGATTATTCCCAGAAGACTTTCTATTAATGAATCGATGAGATTTTTGTAACAAGATTTATTGAGTAGATTTGGAGTGTTTATGCTATTGAACTATTTCCTATAATATATTTATATATTGGATTAAGAATACTAACTAGTTCATAGATTTACTTTCTTGAAGAGTACTCATTTCCAACAAGATTTGTTTCCTTTCAAGGTGAATGATTTATTTTTTCCAAGAGTGGATTTGTTTCATTCATGCAAGAGAGAAGGTTTGGTTACTTAGAGTGTCGTTATTTATGCAAGTGTGATGTTTTCTTTAATTCCATTGTGAATTTAGTTTCAATAGTGTGATTTCAACTCCAGAGCAAGTGTGTTTCACTTTCAACAAGTGTGTTCCATTAAGCAAGTGAGATCTAGTCTACAACATGTGTTTAATTCTTGAAGTTTGTTTTCAAAAGGGTGTGTTTCTTGCTTAATATTGCATTCCAATAGATAGTCAATGTCAAATAAGAAATAGCTGCCTACATATACTTTGCACGATAAATTTGAAATAAAATATGTACCCCTAGTTGATAATTAATGTATTGAGTTATTAAGTTGTCTTAAATAGACAATTAAATAGCACAACATTTTGGTGTCATTGTCGGGGAAGTTATTAAGAGCACAAGAGTACAACTGACATTGTTTTTTTGTTGCATTGTTAAACTAGAGCATAATAGAAGTGCTCCTTACTCTAAGGTGATAGAGAAGTAAGACAAGAGGTAGGAACCTATGCTTCACCACAATAGATTGTAGTTGGCTCAACCTCATAGAGAGTTATGACATGTTAGTTGCATGAATAAAGCAAGAGAAGAACATGGTGCCCCCAGAAACACTAATCCCACGAGTAGAAGGGGGCGTGGAGGAATAAAAAACCAAGATCAAGGATGGGTAACATTCATTCATGAGATGATTTCAAAGGAAAAATCATCTACCTCAGAACCAAATTTTTGAAGGACTGAATCTTGTGAAGGGACTAATTATCGATCTTCTACCCATGTTGAATCATTTGTAGTAGCAGGAGAGATTGAATATCAAGATTTGACGGAAGTCCTATGGGATACAAACGGACAAACCCCGGAACATCAAGACCCAGGGTTGGAGTTCAACCACTCTCTTTATAACTTCATCCTAGACCGAGGGAGTGTTGCAAGACATCCTGAGCAACCACAAGAAGACCCTTCATAGCTAGAGAACCTTGTTGATAGATAGCAAGTGTCCAAGACATTTTGGAAAAAACTCTACATATTGTGGCAAAACCAAATGGAAAATGTAAATGCAAATGATATCTTTCCCACCTTTGAATTTCCCATCGAGAAAATTCTCGTAGAAGCACCAATGAAGAATATTCCTTTATCTACTCTTCCAAACTTCCATGGCCTGACTAGTGAAGACCCAGACACCTTCCTTTTTGAATTTGATGTTCTGTGTCGGAGCTACAACTACACTTCAAATGCTTAGAAGTTGAATTTTCTACTCTCCACCTTGAAGGGAGCCACATTAAGGTGGTTTATAGGCCTTGGTGGTGAATTCATCGCCTCTTGGGACAACATGAAATGAACCTTTCTGGGAAAATTTCAATACTATTTTATATCAAGAGACCAAAGGGAGTAAATTTTCAAGATGTCCCGGAAGGAGGAAGATATCTTAGAGGATTATGTTGAACACCTCCAATATAACTTGCAAAGGTCTGAACATAGTGGATTTAGACAAATACATCCTAAAGACAATCTTGATTCAGGGAATGAGAGATGATTGTTTAGACATGTCGAATCTAATGGGAAAAGGAGACATATCAAAGGAGCCTTACGATGACATAATCTCTCTATGCCTAAGGAGTTCAAGAGGGTCATCAAAGAACATAATCAAAGCATGAGACACTTTTTCCAAGTTACAGAGATTAGCCAATGGTGGAGTAACAAGACAGAATCGACAATCTGTTTGAAAATTTTAAGACTGAAATTCTTAGCTCTTTGTGTTCACAATTGGATGTTTTGCAGGTAAAGCAGAAGCAGGTTGAAGCAGATAAATCACTATAAATATTTTGTCCCAAATGCAGATAGAAGCATCCCTTCAAGGATTTCCCACTCAATAGCATGGAAGTCTATGGCATCTATGAATAGGATCACCCAACGATACTCTTCCCATCGCTACCAATATTAAAGATAATATTTCGAGGATCAAGCGAGGAAACTGAGCAAGTGTACTCCATTGCTTCTAAGAAGCCATGGAAAGCTCTCCCATTAGGTATGACTCAAGACCCATCCTCATCTTTTAATACTTGGAATAACATGTATAATTCTCAGCAGGTCCCACAACAAATTCAATATCCTACAATTCCATGGAAATTTCCTAATCCTCCCTAGATTAAGTATCCCACAACATGGTCACAGTGGCCACCTCACCCAAATCATTACTTTCCATGGCCTCAAGGATGGCAAGGATATCCTTTCCAAGGGGGATAGTTCCCTATGCAAACTCAATTACCTGTACAGCAACAAGTGTTGCAACCCCCCTCGAATGTGCTACCAAGTAATCCTCCACTATGACCCCAACTTCGTGTACAACCTAACTCGAATCCAAATAATAAACCAGTTCAACAACTCAAAATGCCCATTTTTCCTACTTACTGCATCTCCCCTATTGCATGCAACAATGTACACTTGAGATTAAGAAGAGTAATAAACTCGAGAACATTTCACGTCATCACAAGGCATGAAGAAGAAAATTCACCCTGAGAAACAGCTCCACCCTAAGAGAAATCAAAAGAACAACACACCAACACAGTTCATGCTGAAACTCTCGATAACCAAACTCAAGCATGGGATTCTACTACAGTTACAGCTAAAACTACCCCAAACCCACCATATCTGGAGATATTGGTCGTATCTAAAACTGCTCCACAACCTAAGTTCGACTTTCTGAGAGAATTGAAAAATCTTTGTGTTGGGATCCTATTGCTACAAGAAATCAAATATGTCATAATTTACTCTAAAACAATAACTATTTATGTCCCAACCTACTAAATAAGAAGACCCTAGGAATCCAACAGTAACTATCTAGATAGAAAAAATGACTATTCCAAACACACTAGTCGACTTGGGTGCTACCATAAACATCATGACCAAGGAGACCCTAGAATTGCTTGGACTTACCAACCTGAGACCTACTCCCACTATGCTAGAACTTGTTGACCGCTCTAAAATACGACCAGAAGGGATTCTAGAACATGTTGTAATCTATGTGGACTCCTAGGAATACTCAATTGAATTCCTAGTGTTGTATCCTAAAACCTGTTTAGGAGGGAACCCTCTGATCTTGGGCAGACCATGGTTAGCTATGGATGACACATTTATTAGCTGTAGATCAATATTTATGACGATATCTTATGGAAATTCTACAAATAATATTGTCCTCTATCCCCCTTCCAAACCAAGTGCATACCATGAAATCCCCTTAAGGGATGAATTTGAACCAGGAGAGGGTGGTGTGTAGCCACTTCTCACTGTTGGAAAAGCTCTTTGTTTTAAGTATGAGACAGAGGATGATACCATCAGTAGCTTCATCAACAATCCCCCATATGTTACGCATCCAACATTCTAGCGCCTAAACTCTAGAATAGACAAAAACAACTAAGAGAATCATGTTGATGATTTCATTATAGAGTTGATACCTACAGCCCCAAGCCATAAGAGTGTCCTCATTGAGATTGAGCCTAGAAAAAATATGAATATTAATCCAAATCTATCTCCCTCAAAAACAAAATGATTGGTTTCGTTGTTGCGAGAGCAAAACGAGGATTTTGCATGGGACTACACAGATATGAAGAGCATTCACCCTGATCTATGCACCCACCACATTTACATAAAGTATGATTTTTGTCTTGTTCTCCAACCACAGTGTTGAATGAATCTAGCCTTGAAAGATATTGTAAAAGAAGAACTCTGAAAATTGTTGAATGTCAATTTCATATATCCAATATCCAACAGTTAGTGGGTATCCCCACTGGTCTTTGTCCCCAAGAAGAACGACAAATGGAGAATCTTTGTTGATTACAAAGAATTGAACAAATCCACACAGAAATACCACTTCTCGATACCTTTTATTTACCAAGTCCTTGATGCCATGTCAAGCAATAAATTGTTTTTGTTTCTTGACGGTTTCAGTGGATACAACCAAATCCAAACTGCTCCTGAAGACCAGGACAAGACTACCTTTGCTTACCCCTGGGGTATGTTTTCATACCAATTCCTTCCTTTTGGGATTTGTAATTCACCCACTATCTTCCAACAGATTGTATTAGGAATATTTTCAGATTTGGTTAATGATTATGTTGAGATTTGTATGGACGATTTTGTGTCTCGTCATAATACATTTGACATAGATTTGGCTAATCTTGAAAAAGTGTTAAAACATTGCAAGAAAACTCACCTTTATTTGAGCATAGAAAAATTACATATGATGATGAGTGAGGTAGTCGTCCTTGGTCATTATCTTTCTTCTGCATGGATACAAGTACATCCGGCCAAAATTGAGGTAATCTTAAAAATTCCCCCTCCAAAAATAGAGAAAGAGGTGTGTAGATTTCTGAGAAAGGTTGGTTATTATCATCGTTTTATTGAAAATTATTCTAAACTTGCATCCCCTATGTTTTCACTACTTGCAAAGGACATGGAATTTATATGGATTGACAAATGTCAGAATGATTTTACATGTATGAAAAAGTGCTTATCTGAATCCCCTATCCTAGAGGACCTGGTTGGACCTTTCCATTCTATATTTCTATAGATGCCTCTGACATTGCCATTGGAGTTGTATTAGGGTAACATGAGGAACGAAACCCATGTCATCTAGTACATCAGCAAGAATTTGGCTCCTACTGAGCTAAATTATATAGTAACTGAAAAAGAATTCCTTGTTGCTTTGCATGTTATTAATAAGTTTCAGCATTATATTACAGGCTACCATGTTTTTATACATAATGATCACTATGTCATTAGATATAAAATGAATAAACATGTTACTAATGGTAGAGTTACTAGGTGGTTGCTTTTGTTACAAGATTTTAACATCACTAATGTGGACAAACCTGGAAAGGATAACATCATTGCAAACTTCCTTTCTAGGTTTACCAAAAACAGTGACAATTTGCATTTTGAGGATTCTTTCTGAGATGAGCATATTTTTGCAATATTCACTCACTCACCATGGTGTGAAAATATTGTTAACTGTCTTGCTACATGAAATATATCACACCACCTTTCTCCTAGAGAACAACGAAATGTTTTTTCAGCAAAGTGCTCAGTATTCTTGGGTAGAGGATTGTCTCTTTTACACTGGGCCAAATCATGAGATACGACATTGTGTAAGAGAAGATGAGATCCATGAAATTTTAAAGGTTTGTCATGATGAGCCTTGTGGTGGAAATGTTTTTGATAGAAGAATAGGATACAAAGGACTTCGCATGCGATATTTTTGGCCTACTTTGTTCCAAGATGCCAAAAAGTATGTACAAGGATGTGATAGTTGCCAATGGATGGACCAACCCACTCGATCAGATGAAATGTCATTAAAATTTCAGTTGGTTATAGAGCCCTTCGAGAAGTTTGCTCTTGACTTTGTGGGGCCCATTAATCCCCCTTCTCATCAAAATTCCTACATCTTGGTATGCACAAACTATGTTACTAAGTGGGTCGAAGCCAAAACACTCATCAGAGCCAATGAATAAGTTGTTTCAGACTTTTTATTTGAAGGCATATGTGTTCACTTTAGAGTTCCAAGGGAGATAGTTACAAATGGAGGGCCATAGTTCACTTCCCAGCTGATTGAAAATCTCACAAAAAAGTACAAGATTTGCCAAAGGATCACTTCACCTTACCATCCACAAGCCAATGGGCTGGTGGAAAGCACTGATAAAGTTATTGAAACTATCCTTACCAAGATTGTTGCTAGTCATCGTCGTGATTGGGTTGAGATACTTCTAGAAGCTCTTTGGGCCTACAGGACTACATAGTGGAACACCACAGGTTTCTCCCCATATGAACTTGTGTATGGTAAGAGCCTTGTCTTTCCTATTGAATTTGAAATCAAAATACGAAGGATTGCTTTAGAGGTAAATTTGGATCTAACTACAACATAGAAGCACAGCTTGGACTAGCTCAATGAGTTGGATGAAATGTGTTTGGCTGCCTTACATCACACTACCATTGTTCAACAACAATGTACCAAGTGGCATGACAAATTTATTAAAAATAAGGTGTTTAAGAAAGGAGATTGAGCATTATTATATGATTACAAATTTAAGGACTTCAAGGGGACATAGTTTTTGACAATGGGACTATTAAGATCACAACCATAGATGGGTCGCAAACTTCCTTGTTTTCCAATGGCCATCATCTTCAATTGTATCATCAACCACTTTCTAAGGATTCATTTGTTTCTCACATTGTTTCAGATTCAAACTTTGAAAAAAAAAATTGTGGGGGGGCACATCATCTCACCATATGATACACCGATTACATTTTTTCCATCATGACGCCTTTCTATCCTATCATGATTCTTCTACCACCTACCATTATTACCATTTATGGAACAAAATCTCAAAACATCAACTTTCTGAATCTGACAACTTATTTGCCAACTGCAACTACACGTTCATGAACTACTACATTTGTAAGTTTTCTTTGTCGGAACTCCATTGTATCAACAACATCATAGTGAGCACTCATATATTCAACAATGGGAAGAGCAGTTGCCTACCACGAACCTGAATCGTTTAACTTGTTTCTTAGCCACCTCAAGGTTTATCAAATTTTCCAAGACATGGGATGGGTGGTCTACTTTGAAAGATTATAGGGATTTGGCAATGCCACTTCTCTCGAATTTGCTCAAAACTTAGAAGGAATAAGTTCAAATGTTCGCGGGTTTCGTATCAATGTCATAGAGGAAGCATTGCAAAATTTACAAAGTTACCACAGTCGAGGATGAAACATCAATTTCGGTAGCCAAAGAAAACTTCATGAGAGGTGCAGAACAAGTAAGAAACAAAGGTGAGGGGATAAACAAAAATTCACTTCGTTCTACATGGAAAAACGTTGCTTATTTTGTGAAAAGATTTATTATGTGCGAAGGCATGTTTACCACTATCTTCAGCTATGATTTCATGCTACTATATCATCTTCACCACAGGAAACTACTCAATACCCCCTATTTTCTGCTAGAATCCTTGAAGCTCATGGATAATTTTGTACGTTATTTTAAATAGTTGCATACCTATGTCACGAACCAAGGGCTAATTAAGCTCTTGGTCATCCATGCATTGGAACAAAAATATAACACCCAGATTAAGTTCATAACCCCTGTTGAAACTAAGGGTTCGATGGAGGAAGAAAGTAATGATACAGAAGAGTCCACAGATGATGAAGAAGAAGGGATGAACGAATTCAACTTAGGGAAAGAATCCACTAGTGAAGACGTAGAATCTGGTAAAGGAGGTGATACATAATTGGAAGACTCCCATGTTGATACAACCATTGAGATGGAATTAGAAGAAGAAGATGTTGCAGAAGGAAACGCAAAAAATGAATCTAGCTCGGAAACATTAGGGGATATTGAAATAGATCAGGAAGATACATGGGAAGAAGAGGAAAAAGTTGAGAAGATAGAAAAACAAGAAATACGAGATGACTCCCCTATTGTGCATAATAATTCTCCATCATCCTATGATAGCGATGTGGAAATAACTGGTGATAACTCCCCACGGGAAGAAATTAAACTATGTCTTATCCTGGAAGAACCCTCACAACAAAAAAAGGGAAAAAATAGGCCTTTCCGAGAATTTGTGGATGATATTATGACGAGAAGGAATGGGTCCTCCTTAGTAGAAACAACAACTCAATCATCAAAATACCCAACCATTGTTGTTCTTCCACAAGAACCTGCTGAGAAACCTGAGAAGCCAAATGTTGCTAGAAAGAGGAAGTGTAACATACTCAGCCTTAGATTGTTGGGCTATGCCACACAGAAACTCTTGTGGAACTGAATATACTATAACATACCCGACCACCCAGGTTGGGTCATGCCACTTCATAAAAACAATAATTTCATCTGTATATATAACTTAAACTAGACAAATATATTCTAAAATGCACAAATTCATGCGAAAATAACAGTAAAAATATACATGCAACATACACAAGAAAAACCCATAACATAAACACATGTATAAATACACAGCATGTAATTTAACATACAATTGATATTTATCTTTGTTAGAAGACCACCAACTGCATGCAGACCTTCCACAATCCTCCCATCCTTAGACCACTCTTCTCAGAACTCTCAGTAGTGGGTCACCCTTGAGTTGGGACTAAACTCCAGCCAGGTAAAGGGAATTTCCAACTAGGCTGAGGCAACACAGACAACAGGAAGGATTTCATCCTAGGAGCCAACTCAAACTACTAGCCTATATTCTATCATTCCCCACATGCCTTTCCTACCCCAAGAAGTGTGCTCCTTCTTTTCTCAATAGTCCTTTGGCTGCCCCACTTCCCTTCCAGGGATTCAACAACAAGTCAGACAGGAAGTCTAAAAGCACTGTAGTTGCAGTTGGGCTCCCTCGGGAAATCACTTTCCCATAATTCTCTCACCTGGAGAGAGTTTCTCATGGACCTGACAACCCACCTCTTCAATCCACGAAGCTAACAACCCACCTATTCAATCCATGGGCCTGACAACCAGCCTCTTCAATCCCACGGTCTTGACAACTCATTTCTTCAGTTCAATGATTAAGTCAACCAGTTACAGGTAATAGGGAAGATAGAAACAACGTTAAGCTAAGGAATAGGTGATGGTAGTAACAACATTCAGGGCATGGAACAGATGTTGCTCATTACACAAAGGTACAACACTGGCTCAGGTAGGTACAGGTGCATTGTGCATCCCAGGAGGGATACAGTTTATTGTTTATAACATGAAAGGTATGGGTATCTCAAGAGTACATGAAGGCTCGAGAGGTAAGGCTAATGGAGTGAATGGCTTGAATGGTTGAGTGTGTGAATGGCTTAATGCGTGGGAAATGGACTAATTTCCCCCACATTTATTTGCATATGCCCTTTATGACACATGACTCTTAAGGAGCTTGGTTCTCTCCACTTGTAATTCATTCTCTTTTCCATAAGAACTTAGGATAAAATAACTATCCTCACCATAGTATTTAGGAATAATATTATAATATTCCTTTGGAAATAAGCCCTCTATCTTAGCCCCTTTCCTCGGCTCTANCCCCTTCCTAGTGGAGTTTAGTCCCCCATACTCTTTTATCATGGTTGGTCTACATGCAACGATGTATTATATTAATGATATGAGTGTTTACATATACAAAAATAGGATCACTTTCCTTTAGCATCTAGGCTCTCCGGCCTAATCATCACATAAGCCTTCTGGATTATAATCACCTAGATCGCCAGCCTACAAAACATATTCACATTTACGACTGGGGCTCGGTCTTGGGGGTATTACAGGAAGCCTGGAATAAAGGTTGACAGTTACGTGCCAGGTAAGCACAAGACTGTCCCCTTATTTAAGCAAATTGTTTATCTGGAGAAGGAAAATTTTAAGCTTAAGGAACAACTTGGGATTTTAAGAAGAAATTTGCAAGGAGAAAAGAATCCCTTACTCAGACTGCTCAACTTTTTATTAAACCATCTTCCTCTTCAAAACCTAGAATTGGGAGACCAAAAGCTAAGTAGTCTAGGACACAAACATGTTTGTTATGTGGTGATATTCTTAGTCAAGTAGGTTATACACAAGATTACATATTGGTGTCAATATTTTTTTCAGTTGAGGTTCAAACAGATCCCATTGAGGAAAAAAAATAACCTACTGGAACTACCCAAAATGACCAAGATATGGCAGATTTAGATGCGGAGGGAACTATTTTCACACAAGAACCAGTGGTTCCCATCACATAAACAATTAAACCTAATCAAACTGATGAAAAGGTCACTGAGACTCCAGAGGATGAGAAACAAAACAAGGACAAGGAAATAGAGGGGCCTTCCCATGTCGATACACAAGAACCTGCCAGAGACATTGTTGTCACACAAGAACCACGGGGGCTTCACCTTGTTGACCAATATGTTATCGCTTTCATTCATAAAGGGTGTTTTTAAATTGTGAAAAATAAAGTCAATATATTGTAGGCATTGGGGGGTGGTGTGGGGTATCGAGGGGTTTATAGGTGTTGGGGGGCATAGAAAGGGGTATCTAGTAAAAATATGGGTTTATTTTATTGGAAAGATGTATTATGAATGGGGGTTCAACAAAAGTATTTTTGGAGGTATTTATCAATATCTAGTGAAATTAGAGGTATTCTTTAATATCCCATGAACAAAGGTGCTATGTCACAAGTTCACTAAGTGAATACCCCGTGATAAGAAATAACAGTGCCTAATGATGAGATAGCTTAGCACGTAGAAGAAAAGTTTCAGATCACCAATCCCAATGTTGATATCCTGATCAATTGAAGGTTAAATTTTTACGCTCTGCAACTTTTTAGGGTTTCCCATGCTCCCATTTCCAGCCTGCCCCCAAACCTCCTCTAACTCCCTAGGTGCATGCTGACTGCCTCAGCCTTGCAGTTCTGACTGCCTCAGAAGAATGGGAACAGAAGGGGGGGCGAAAGCCCCCTCCCACCGAAACATCACCGCCAATGATCCAGAGAACTCGTGAATGTGTCGTCCATCCTTTGAGCCGCCATTGCACCTACGAGACCAGTATTTGCAGGAAGAGATGGAAATAAGCAAAGATTTGAACACGGAATATGATTCCTCGCATCCAAAAACTGCTTGGGTCTGGACACATGGCAAATGCATCCCCCAAGCCCCGATTGCACCCAGATACGTCATAAAAAGCACCAGGATAGGGGAGCATACACAGGTCATGAGAGACCATGCCCTTATAGGAAAATTCCTAGGTCTCTAGCCCTCAGAGAAGGACCTGATTCGCTGGATCAAGGTGTGGTGGAACCCCAAGGGAGACTATGAGCTCCAGCTAAGCTCCAAAGGTTTCTTCACAATAATATTATACAACCTGGAGGACAAGGACAGGATCTTTGAATGGGGGGCATACTTCTACAACTCGATCGGCCTCTACCTACGGTACTGGATAGTTCGCTTTTGCCCAGAAAAGGAAAACTTCGCATACGCGCCGGTATGGATTCGCCTCTATTCCCTACCTCAAGAATTCTGGCTAGAAGAAATTTTATTGAACATAGGCAATACCCTGGGTAAATATGTCAAAACCTCTTAAGCTACCAAACAGAGAAAATACACCTCCTATGAAAGGATATGTGTCTATATGAACATATCCAAAGCTCTTCCATGCACAATTACATTAGAATACCAAGATGAGGAATGGGCACAAACCATAGACTATGAACACATCCCTTTCAGATGTCAAAAATGCCATGAACATGGACACCTTTTTAGAGACTGCCCTCTCAATGCCCCCCCAAAAGAGGGAAGCTGAAGAAAAACCAAAGGAAGGATTTACCCAGGTTCACAATCAAAGGAGGAAAGCGTAGAAGAAACCCTCAACCAACAACGACAAAAAGACCCAAATAATAACTCTTTTGAAGCCCTTAACCGCCTCCCAGAAGCATAAGAGGTGGAAAACCCCCACAAGGTCGTGGCGAAAGAACCCAGCAAGCACAAGGAAGATCAACAGCCACAAGAGTATCAGACCCCAACAAACCAAGAAGATCCACAGATTCACTTAGTCTTAGCGAAGGAACTGGAAAGAGAGGAAGACACAGACATGGAAATGGATGAGCAAGACCTAGCAGAAATCAACCTAGACATATTAGAAGAAGCTCTCAACAAGAAGGATCTCCAAACCATACCAGAGGACCAACTCAGGAAAGTTCAAAAAGTATTTATAGACTCATCAGCAGGGGCTACATCAAGGTTAGGGATCTGCATGGACCCAAACCAAGATCCAAGAAAACACCCAAAAGAAAACAAGCGAAGGAGCAGAAAATCGACTCACCAGCTAATAAAGGAGGCATGAAACTGTATGATCAACTCGGGGCAGATTCACAGGCTCTCAGAGAGCACCTTTTCCCACCCTCCAAATTGTTAACTATGAATATCCTTACCTGGAATATCAGAGGCCTAAATGGAAGATCCAAACAAAGGATTCTTCGAAACTGCATCAAAATGGAAGACCATGATATATTCTTGATACAAGAGACAAAATGTGCAGGGAAATTGTAGAAGATGTCATCAAAATATGTTGTTGCAATTGCGAATCCTATCAAAAAGACTCAAAAGGGCATTCAGGAGGCCATGCCATCCTATGGAATCCCACCAAAGTCATCCTTGATCGGGGCCTCTCTACTCTAGGCACAATCACAACGCACTACAGAGCCATTGGTTCGGACAAGGAGGGAATGATCACAAATGCCTATGGACCGTAGAATAGCCAATACAAAGACCTCTTTCTTCAGAACCTGGCTTACCTAGGTTCTTTAGCAGAATGAAAGTGATGGATAATAGGGGGCGACTTCAACATGATTCTCATATTGGAGGAGAAACGAGGGGGGGGGAAAGCGCCTGGAGCAGGACAATGCAAAATTCCAAGAACTCATAGAAAACCTCGAAATGGTAGATATCAAAAATGGCAATGACACCTACACCTGGGCCAACAAAAGATCAGGTCACCAACAAATAGCTTGCAGACTAGATCACTTCCTCATCTCAGAAACTCTACTTTTGGAAGGTCCCCTAGTCGATTCCAACATCCTCTCGAAGACAAGCTCAGATCACTGGTCGATTCAGCTCTAGGTTGACATGATTGCTACCCCGAAACACAAACCCTTCAGATTTGAGAAATTTTGGCTCTCCCATCTAGATTTCCAGTAGCTAGCCTGTCACTGGTGGAGCACTGCGGAAATACAGCAAGGTACAAGAATGTATTGCTTCCAGCAAAAACTCAAATATTTCAAACAATAGGTGCGCAAATGGAACAAAGAGGTCTTTGGGAACATTTTCCAGGAAAGTAAAATGATGGAACAAAAACTAGAGAACCTTCAAAGGCAGATCATTCATGCAGGGTTTACAATCACTCAACAAGAGGAGGAGAATGAAATCAAAAGGAAAATAGAAGAAATATACAAGCAGGAAGAAATCTTGTGGAGACAGAAATATCGGGTTCAATGACTCAATGAGGGAGAGAAAAACACCAGATTCTTCCATCGTTCCATGATCCATAGACGCCTCATCAATCACATCACAAAGCTGGATGATTCGCAAGGCAACTCCATGTTAACTCATCAGGAAATAATGTATGAGCTGACAGATTTTTACAAGGATCTCCTCTCAGAACCCAATGTGGACCGCACCTCAGCAATAGAAAGGGTGACCCAAAAATCCCAACTCTAATCACCCAAGAACAGAATGAGGCTCTCATGACACCAATAACGCAAGCAGAAGTGGATCAGGCTATTTAGGAGCTACCCACAGGCAAGGCTCCAGGTCCAGACGGTTTCACAACAGACTTCTTCCACTCTTATTGGCCTATGTTAAGGGAGGAAGTGTGGCAGCTGGTGGAGGAATCTCGTAGCTCAGGAAAAGTCCTTCAAGCACTAAATTCCACTTTCCTTACTCTAATCCCCAAAGAAGAAAGGGTCACCAATCCAAAAAACTTCAGACCCATAGCTCTTTGCAACGTGATCTGCAAAATTATTTCCAAGGTCATAGCTCTAAGACTTAAACCATTTCTCCCCCTTCATCATCTCCAAGGAACAATCAGTATATGTCGAAGGAAGGCAAATCATGGACAACTAATACTTGTCCACGAAATCATTCACTCGCTCAAAAGCACCCGCACTTCAAGTATGCTTCTAAAACTAGATCTCTCAAAATATTTTGATAAATTAAGCTGGCAATACATGGAAGCTCTCCTTTCAGCTTTTGGCTTCAACATTAAAGATTGGATCTCTTGGGTAATGAACCTCATTTCCTCAACCTTTTTCCCAATCATCGTCAATGGTGCTCCCTCTCAACCCTTCTCCCCCTCTAGAGAAATAAGGCAAGGCGACCCTCTCTCCCCTTTCCTTTTTGTCATAATGGCTGAAGGTCTAGGACGCTATATCAAGGCCTCAATCCAAAATGGATCCCTCCAAGGCCTCCCTCTTCATGGGATGCAGCCGATAGCCTCCCACAGCCAATTTTTTGATGACACACTGCTAATGAATACCCCCATTGCGCAAGAAGCAATTAAACTAAGTTCCATCCTCTCTGATTTTAGCGAAGCCTCTGGAACCACCTTTAATCTGGCCAAATCACAAATCTTGTTTTTTAACACCCCCGAGGCAATCCATATTCACCTCTCTCAACTTTTGAATATCCCGATTGCCACTCTACCCTCTCGCTACCTAGGAATCCCTCTCTTTGACTCATCAGCCAAAAACATCTCATGGGATTCCCTCCTTCTCTCCATCACCAACCATCTTGGCAACTGGACTTTTCACTCCCTCAACCTCCCAGCCAGATTGGTTATTTTAAAGTCAGTCCTCCAAGCCATCCCAGCTTACCTGTTCTCTACCCTAGCGGCCCCCTAATCTGTCATAAAGAAAATAAGGAATCTGGAAAGAAATTTTCTTTGGCATGGGCAGAACCCAAACAAAAAATGGGCCCTTGTTAGCTGGGACAAGGTCTGCAAGCCCAAATCTTCAAGTGGTCTAGGCCTTCGGGACCCTGGCAAACTAAACAGCACCATGGGAGCACGAATTTGGTGGAGATGGCTCAAAACACCAACAAAGATCTGGCAAAAACTCTGGAAATGAAAATATGCCCCAAACATGAATCAAAATCAACTCATAAGAATGCAAGATCAAATCCAAGGCTCCAACATCTGGAATGCGGCCTGGAAAAATCGACCACTCATTCAGGAACATGCTTTCTGGGAAGTCTGCAATGGCCAGAATGCCTTATTCTGGACGAACTCTTGGCAGCAAATTCCACCCCTACAATAGGAAGAAAACCTACAATCCTACGAAAATCACATTCAAGATTTGGCCACCCTCAAAGTTGCAGACCTATGGATAGACACCCCTAGTAGCTCTCCCTGGCGAAGCTGGAAATCTACTCATCGGAAACTCCAAGTGGAAATGGATTGTGACCTGCAGCATTGGAAACAAGCTACAACCCAAAGGTGAATCAGGACAAGAACAGACCAAGACATCCTCAGATGGGATACACACCTCATGTAAGCTTAACTCTCAAGGAGGCATACACTTTTCAGGAAAATTTCCACAACCTTCAGAAAGACAGCATCTAGACAACAATATGGAAATCCAAACTTTGGCCCAAAATCTCTACTTTCCTCTGGCTTCTACTCCAGAATAAGATCCTAACCTGGGACAATCTCCAAAGACAAGTTTTAATTGGCCCCTCGATCTGCCATCTCTGCCATGTACAGAAAGAAACCATGGAGCACCTCCTAAATAATTGTCTACTTAGTGAGAACATCTGGAACCAGGCCACTCAATTCATGAGAAGAACCAAACGAGTCAAAAATAACATTATAAGTACCATCAGGGATTGGGGTTCTGGTTCCTTCAAGATCCCTATCCTGAACAGAGTCTGGAAACTCTTAACAGGATTCATAGTTTGGCAACTATGGAAAGAGAGGAACAGAAGGATCTTTCATTCCCAGCCTTCTCCTCCCACCCTCCTCTGGAACACAGTCCTCCTGCATCTTCAGGAAACTCTTCAGCTTCATTCATGGACCAAGGAAGACTTCCCCATTGACCCTGGTGAGCTCTTGCTCCTCAAATCTTGGGGCTTCTCGTTTGCATACTCCATCTCTTCTCAGCATCCCCCTCTATATTCAAAATCCCTCAGCCCCTCTAAGTGGCTCCCCCACCGCCAGGCTTCCACAAGGTCAACTTTGATGGCGCTTCCAAAGGAAATACAGGAAACTCAGGCCATGGAGCGATCATAAGAAATAGCTTGGGCCAAATTCAAATCCTCATAGCAGAAAACCTCGGATGCGACACCAACAATTCAGCAGAAATATGGGGTCTCATCAAAGGAGTGCAAATGGATTTAGATCAAAACCTCACCTGTCTGATCATTGAAGGAGACTCCAAAATCATAATAGACTTGGCAACAAAAATCTTGAATGGAAAAAATCCAGATAAAATCACTCCTAGCTAGCGTCTCCTTGGCCCTCTTCACAACTTCCAGGCTCTTCTCAGACCTTCTCTTACTCTAATCCCCTCACACATTCGGTGAAATGCAAACAAAGTGGCGGACAGACTGGCCAATGCAGGGGTTGAATCGGTGCAACAGATAATTCTCCATGATTCCAGGAAGTCCCAAAGCTCACCCCTCTGGCGCCAATGCAAGGAGTTGGCTCAGTTGGATGGCCCCAATCAGGACGGGGAGCCATCTTTGTCTACTTAGAATTGTTTCCATGTTAGATATCACCAGAAGCTCAGGAAAGATGGCAACTGCAAGCGTCAGTGCAAAAAATCATCAGTCAACCGATGATTTTGGAACCTCAGCAATCGGAATTCAAGAGCACGATGGATGTTGTTTCCCAAAGTCACGAAGCCACGAAAAGCGAGAAGGGATCTGGCCCATTGAGGTTAAAGGAGATATGGACCGTCGATTCGGTCTCATAGAACTGGTGAGTGGAACTTTTGGTAATTCAACCACCGGGTATCCTAAGCATGAAGATAACTATGTTCCAAAGTCACGAAATTGTGACATGCGAAATTGCGAAAAGCGAGACCAGATCTGGACCATTGGTACCAGAGGAAATATGGACCGTCGATTGGATCCCACCAAGTTGTTGCAAGGAGATTTCAGGAATTCGACCATTTGAAGTCTAATGTCGGGAGAGCGTTGTCTGCCCAAGTCATGAAGTCGCGAAATGCGAATTTGTGAACTGATCCGGACCGTTGGCACAAGGAAATATCAGGACTGTCGATTAAGCCCCATTGATCCGACTCAAGAAAATTTCAGGAATTCAGCCATCGAGAGTCAGAAGCATGGTGGGTGTTGTCTTCCCAAGTCGTGAAGTCGCGAAATACGACACCGCGAAATGATCTGGACCATTGGTACAAGGAAAGATCAGGACCGTCAATCAAACCCCATTGATTCGACTCAAGGAAATTTTGGGAATTCGGCCATCGGGAGTCTGGAGCATGGAGGGCGTTGTCTGCCCAAGTCGCGAAGTCGCGAAACTGCAAAATAATTTGGCCCTTTCGTAAGAGGATAGGCTGCAGGCCTTTTTGTAAGCAGATAGACTGCTGGACTTTTTTGTAAACTTACAGTTGGAAGTAATATAAGGATCCACTTTTATTCACAAAAAAAAAAAAATGTTGATATCCTGATTGTTGAAACTCACAAATGGAAACAATTAGCCTTATCATTTCAATCAGGTGCAATCCCTATTAAGGAGCATGAAATGAACATCCATGATCTAAAGGAGAAGTAGGTAGAGGAACTTGTGTTCGAAAAGAAGTACCAAGTCCAGACCTTGTAGGTAGAAAAGAGGAAAAAGTATGAGTTGGCGCAAGAGCTATTGAATTGCAGGGGTCCTTCCTATGCTTACCCTTTGTTCCTTCAATAAAAATGCATCCTCTTCTAGCTAGAAACCCTAAAAGAAGATAGATCCTTCAATTTTGACACTATGATGACATTTTTGGAAGCCTTTTCCCAGAGCAATCTTGCAAATCAGCACTTGTTGTGTGAATTATATATGCATGAAGTCGTTTGGTTTGGTGAACAAAGATTCGACTTTTCTATGTATGTTGGAGACATCCAACTAAGAGACTTCATCTTGTTTGTCAATAATCAGGTGAAGTGGAAGTTATCTTGCAACATTATAGAGACAAATCAAGCATAGAAAACACTATGGATCAGGGCGGAACCCACTCCTACTATTGAAGTAATCAGAACTTACCACAAATTCCTTATCTCAGCAGAACAGGTTGCTACTGTGAATAATGTCTGACAATCAATTTTGGATCTTTGCTCTAGGTGTATTGACATGCAATCACATGAAGATTTGGAAGCTAGTAAGCTCAGATAAGAGGCCTATGATAATGAATTAAAGAGAAAGGATCCCTATAGTTACCTGAATTTTACTCATGATCTTTCAAGAGTAGCCAAATACATTAATTGTATCAGAAATTGTGGATCTAAATGGCTCAGTCTTAGATATCAATTTCCCCTTGTTTGGCTTCATGTTAGAAAGTATCAGCATGATTATCAGCTAAGGAAAGAAGAGAACATGTGGATATATTTAATCACTTCAAATGGGTACAAGTGTATTTAGGAAGAACCTGTTGGAGCATACAACCTCAACAATCTCCACATCCAACATTCCTACTCCGACTCGTATTTTGAATGATCAATGGACTGCATGAGGAAATGCAATTGATTTAGTTGGGGGCAGATGTTGGGTTCGGAAATTGACATCTTTTTTCCACCTTTTTCTCATTTTTTAACCCATTTTCTTCATGTCATTCATATCCTTTTCACACCCATCATTGTCCAATATTTTATCTTTTGGCTTAGGTATGCTAAGTTTACATGTTGCTTCAATTTGTTAAGTCTTGCTTGCATTTGAGAAGGATAATAGTTGTTTTTGGGTATTTATTGACAAAGTGTTGAGAAAATGCATACAATATTATCGACTACTACAGGAATTGATACTCTAACGATTCAGGAAGTTGTTACTCATAGCTCAACAGTTTTGATGTTATTATTGAAGGTTGTTGTCGCTCGTGTTGATACTCGTCAATGTTGTTGACCAACATAGTTCCTCACTGTAGTGAAGACTCGTCTCTCTCTTGATGACATGGTTTTTCCACAAATTCACAGCTTTTGTAATTGTTATGAGTCTGTTTAGTCATTCTAAACCATGAGGCAACCTATTTTAGCACAACCTTTATTTAAATATATTTTGTTATGAATGGTTGTAAAAGATATTGGACATCTTCTCGATTTAATACTTTATTGAACAACTTGAGAGTCGAAATATTCTCAAAAAATTTCATAATTATCATTTTGCTAAGATTAGTTGTAAAAGGGGAGCCTTTAAAAACATAGCATCTATGCTCCCAAGAGTTAGTCTATCTTTTTTATCGATCAATCCATATGATGAGAATAACCTTTTGCATCTGTATTTTTTGAATCTTGATTAATAGAAGTTCAACAAGTTCATGGTTGGATTCACAAAATATTGAGTTAGCTTGTAATCTTTGAATTTTCTCCAGCCTCCTACTAAGGAGGAAAGGTCCCTTCTCTTTAGCAACATTTGTTGTTGTTGTACTAGCAAGTAGAGTTATTTTATTAGTTTGTTGATTATTGTTTGTGCTTTGTTATTTTGTAATTACAATTGAAGATTGTTGTTATTGAAGATTGTTGTTATTGAAGATTGTTGTTATTGTTATTGCTTACATTGTTTCATGAGTCTTTTAATATAGGTGTGGGTTTTTTGTTACTCAAAAATAACTATCGCAAAGTTGTTATCTAGAGTCGCATTAGTTTACACTATTGTTGCTACTACAAGATTGTTGTTATTAATTTGATTATTCCCAGATGACTTTGTGTTAATGAATCGATGAGATTTTGGTAACAATATTTATTGAGTAGATTTGGAGTCTTTATGCTATTTAGTTATTTCCCATAAGATTTTTCTATATTGGATTAAGAATACTAGTTGGTTCAAAGATTTACTTTATTGAAGAGTACTCATTTCTAGCAAGGTTTGTTTCCTTTCAAGTTGAGTGATTTATTTATGCCAAGAGTGGATTTGTTTCATTCATGCAAGAGAGAAGGTTTGGTTACTCAGAGTGTTGTTATTTACTAAAGTATGGCATTTACTTTTATGCCAGTGTGAATTTAGTCTCAGCAGTGTGATTTCAATTCCAAATCAAGTGTGTTTCACTTTTAACAAATGTGCTTCATTAAACACTTGAGATCTAGTCTACAACGTGTGTTTAATTCTTGAAGTTTGATTTCGAAAGGGTGGTTTTCTTGCTTAAGATTGCATTCCAATAGATAGTCAGTGCCAGATAAGAAATTGTTGTCTGCATATACTTTGACAAGAGTATTGAATTCACAATCAAGTGTGGGTCTTCCACATCTTCTGTCGACTCGACTAGTTCTAATTCAATCAATTTTAAATATAATTCTCCTCTTTTTACACTTATGACATCACACTCTGGTAGCATTTCTTTTAAACGTTTTATTATCTTTAACCAGCATGCCTTTAATTTTTTTATACAAATTGTTGAAGGCAAATCCTCGTCTTTTCTTTGGAATTCACTAAGAACTGAAACTTTTTCACTAAAGGTAGATGATATGGATTTATAAATGGAATGAAATGAATTACAAATGTATAGCAAAGTAACACACAGAGATACAATAAAACTTGACTTCTATTAATAAAGAGAACCTGCTAAAACTGTAAAAATGCAGACTTCAACAAACTTGCTTGAATGGTGGAAATTTATCTCTGAGAAGAGATGTGACGGCTATGCACATTTGCAAGAAGATGAGTACAATGAGGCTCCAAATGTCTTTTTAACATAAAACATAAATGATAAAACCCTAAACATCCAAAACCCTAACCCCGAGAGATGAAATGCCAAAATGTTTGTGGCCCCTGATGGGGGTATTTGATATGTCAACTTCCTGAGGGAATACATTTTGCATATGAACTTTGTTTGGGGCGCTTGATACACTGTTGGAAAGGTATAATCGATAAGTTTGGGACCCGAAAAACTATAAAAACAAATTGCCAACATGGAAACTGTTCTTTGAACCAGTGGAATAGGTGGGTGGCCACTAATATCCACTTGGATCAGTCCTCCCCCCTTAGAAAGCAATGGTCTCCATTTCATTGAGCACCCCCATCAGATGGGGAAACTTTTGTTGAACTTGGCCTCGGGTGAGACACTTTCCTTGGTGTAGGAGTTGCCGTGCTCTGACAACTCGATAAATTTGGATCCTTTGTTGGTGAGTGCCCTTAATCTGAGTGTCCTTGATCTGACCAATGGTTGCATGTTCCATGCAGTCATGATTGATCTTTATCGGTGTCAATTGCTCTACAATCTTCGATGTGTCCAATAATGGTGGGAAGTATGGTCGAAGGAGGTCCACATTTAACATTGGGTGCAAACCAAGGAATGTGGGAATACTTAGCTCAAAGCATTGTCACCCACAACCTTGGCGATGGTGTAAGGTCCATATCGAAGTGGACAAAGTTTTCAATGGCATCATGTAAGGTGCTCTTTCTGCAAATGAAACCAGATCTTGTCTCCCACCTGAAACTTATGCAGAACCCAATATTGATAGTGACAATATTTGTAGATAGCATTGCCTTTCTATAAAATATCATGGACCCATTGTCAGATGTGTTGAATCCACTCAATAAACTTGGTGGCTTTGTCAGCCTGAGATTGAGCATGGGATGATTCTTCTTATGTGGATGTAAGGGGAAGTGTGACATCAATGGGACGCAATGGTTGAAATCCCAACCCCACCTAAAAGGGACCGTGGTCGATCGAGCCTAGAAGGGATATGTTGTAGTTGTGTTGAATATAGAGGAGACTCTCATCCGATGTGCGTGGATTTTTGGAGTTGTACATGTGCAAGATATGCACGATCATTTTCTTGACGACATATGTATGGCCATTAGTTTGGGGGAGGAAGGCAGTGGATTTGGTGAGCTTGGTGTCCAATAGTGACCATAGGTTGAACCAGAATGTGCTTAGGAATATGTTGTCTCGATCTGATATGATGATCTATGGTATCTCGAAGTGTACCCACACTCGTTAGAAGAAGATCTTGGCAGTGGCCTCCGATATGATATTCTTCTTGCAGGTTGTTAGGATGACCATCTTAGAAAATCGATCAACCACCACAAAAACACGATCATTTCCCTGCTTGGTTGAAGGAAGGCCCGACCTATAGTCCATCGAGATGGATTCCCATCACCTGACGGGAGTAGGCAAAGGGGTGTATAGGGATTGCTTCTTACTGGTTGGTTTAGAAATGGCATAAGCAATGTAGGACCTAATATACTTGATGACGTCATGGTGTAGTTTTGGCGAATAGAAATGTTTTTGTATTACTGCCATGGTATTTTCCATGCCAAAATGTCATGCCATCTAACTGTAGTGAGCTTCCCAAATCAGCTTTGCACGCTTGCTTGAAGGAACACAGAGGTGGCCCAGATGGAATAATAGTCCATCTTGAAGATGAAAGTCAATAAAAATCATGCTTGTGCCCAACATCTGGTAAGTGGTAGAAAATTCAAGATTGCTCTTGTAGAGTTGGGGCCACTCGGATGCCTCGTGGCCACAGGAGTGGAGCATTGTGGTTAAGGCTGCAACTAGTGGTTGACTGAGGCAATCAGTGACATGAATGGTGCTCCCTATCTTATATTTGATGTTGAGATGGAATTGTTGCAAGTATGTGGACCACTTTTGATGGAAATCGTTCTACAATTTTCCTTATGTCTACATGAACTGCAGAGGCTCATGATCAGTGTGGATGATTGTCTCTTTCTCGAGAATGTAGTGCTTCCATTGTCGGCAAGCTTGTACAATGGAATACATTTCTTTGTCATAGGTGGGGTATTTACGGATGAAATTTGATAGTGTCTCACTATAATATGCCATTGGATGACCATGTTGAGTGAGAACTACACCCACAACACAGTCTGAGGCATCAATGTCAATCTCAAAAGGTTGTTGCATATCAGGTAAGGAGAGTACCGGAGATGAGCACAAGCGATTTTTAGATCATCGAATTCTTTTTGGTGTGACTTCCCCCACACAAAATTTTCCTTGCCACCACCCTTGGTCACTTGGTTGACGATCCGTGCAATATGGGAGAATCCCAACATGAACCTGTGATAGAAGTTGGCAAGTCCTAAGAAAATTCGAAGCTTGGTTACTATGGTCGAGGCTGGCCAGTCATGAATGACTTGGATCTTGGCTAGATCCACATGCACAGCATGCTCAAGAACAATGTAGCCTAGGTATTGGACAATATTCATGTTGAAGGAACACTTTTCCAAGTTATCGTATAGCTAGTGTTGTTGCAGAGTGTGAAGGACCTGTTGAATATGCTACAAGTGTTATGCCTAATTCTTGTTGAATATGAGGATATCATCCAGATATACCACCACAAATTAATTGGAGAAAGGTCACAATATATCTTCCATCAATCTCATGAAATTTGTTGGAGAATTTGTCAAACCAAAGGGCATGACTAGCCATTCGAAAATTCCTTCTTTGGACTTGAAATCAATCTTCCATACATCATTATGTTCTATTGGGACCTAGTGGTAGCCAGACTTCGGGTCAAACTTACTGAAAAACTTGGATCCCTTGAGTTGGTCAAGAAGGTCGTCAAATCGAGGAATTGGGTATTGGTTTTTTACTGTGATTTTGTTTAGGGCCTTGTAATAAATGCAGAGTCACCAAGTCCCATATTTCTTATGCATGAGTATAATGGGACTCCCGTAGGTTGACTAGTTGGGTCAGATGTGCCCCTTTTGAATCAACTCTTGGATATATCGTTTGTTTTCCACATTTTCCATCAGAGAGCCGCGATATACTGGCCCATTGGGTAGAGGTGAACCGGGAGTTAGATCAATTGAATGCTTGACTTGACAGTGTAATGGTACCCCGATGGATGAGGAGAAGATGTCTTTGTATTCTTCCACGGTCTTGTCCACCTACTTCTACTGCATGGAGAGGCCCTGTAAAAAGGTCATGGATGTGGTTGTGACGTTCTTTCACTTTGAAAGAGAATCATGAAGAATACAAATTTCTCGATCTATGAAATGACCTTCTTGTATTGATTAACAGAGATCAAAGAAATGGTGTTAGGTGGAGCTACCTCTGGTATCTTGTACAATTGTTTACCCAAAGTAATAATAACATTGCGAGGTTTAGACTCATATACAATATGTCATTTCCACAAGTATGGTTGGCCTAAAAGAACATCACAAAATTTAAGGGGGGAAATATCACACAATACCTCATCCTTGAAGGGCTCGATGCTATAGGGAAGATGACATTGTTGGCTAACGCAGAGATCTCTTCCTTGGCAAAGCCACCAGATGGTGTAGGGCTACGAGTGTGGTGTCATCGGTAGGTTTAACTGCTTGACGACCTCTATTGAGATCATGTTATTTTGACTTCCACTATCAACAATGAAATGCAGCAGAGCACCCTTCACCCACATATGGGAATGAAAAAAGTGTTCACCTTCCTCCGGTTCTTCGGATTCACTTGGTTGGACCTTGGTGGTAGCAACAATGGCAATGGTTTCTATATCAATTATATGCTTCCTCTTTTTTGGATCTGATTCAGAGTTGGAATCTACCTCTAATTCTAAGGCTTTCATCTCAACCACCAAGGATTGCTTCAAGCGACATTCATTGGTATTATGCCAGGGTATTTTATGAAATTCATACCACTTCCCAGTGTCTTTCTTCGTCTTTTCATTACCCTTATTTGTTTGTGGCTTGGACTGATTGTCCTAAGGGGGTCCATCCTTTCTCTATCCCTTTTTCTATGGGTTAGGGTCGCCTTTTCCCTACTTCTGTTTTGAGGAATTTGCAGATCCAAGCTCCCGCTTCTTCTGTTTAAATTTCTTCTCAATTTTGACAACATATTGATAAGTTGCATCAAGTGATGATATGTCTAGAAACTTCATTTTTGTTTGAATGTATCTATGCAGACAGTTGCAGTACTTGAGCACCAAATGTCATTCAGAGTCTTTGATACCTAGGTTGGTGCGCAAGGTATGGAAGCTATTTTTGAACTGTGGTATTGTCTGGTCCCTTTCCTGTCGCAGTGTGGTCCATTTTGTATATTGGTCATCGTAGCTTCCGACATGGTAGTATTGTTTCTTAATAGAATCCCTGAAAGAATCCCAAGCAGGGGCAACTAAAAATATTGTAGATTCCTCAATGGCCCTTTGCTCAGAGTAAGTCCACCACCAATCCTTGACATGGGGCACAACCTCAAGGAGCACAAAGGTAATATTTTCTCTATTGGAAAATTTACGGACCGAAAAATACCCTTCTAGCAAATTCAACTATTTATTTACAACATCCACTTTTATCTGGCCTTTAAATAAGGGGATATCAAAATTTACTTGTACCTTTAAGGGGGGTGGGGGAGGGGTTGGTGGGGAGGGGGGGGTGCCTCCAAAGTGTTTGCTTGATGAATATGCATCGCCTATTGGCATCTGTAGGATCTATGCAAATTTATCCATCATATCGTTCTTTTGTCACGCCAAGGATTCCTCAAGCAACAGTTTAAAAGGATCTCTTGCTCCATCGTCTCTCTTTTCTTCCGCCATGGGAGGTCATCGTGATTGGCGGGGACAGTCTTGCAAGGGATCAACTACTTTGAGTCCCAACTCCTTGTACCCTGACCTCGTTGGTGACATGCACATAGAAACAAATAAAGAGAAGACCGCTCTGATACCAATGATCCAGATTTATAAATGGAACGAAATGAAATACATATGTATAGCAAAGAAACACACATAGATACAATAAAACTTGACTTCTATTAATAACGAAAACCTGTTGAAACTGTAGAAATGTAGACTGAAACAAACTTGCTCGAATGGTGGTAGCTTATCTTTGAGAAGAGATGTGACAGCTACACTCATTCTCAAGAACATGAGTAAAATGAGGATCCAAAGGCATTTTTAACATAAAATATAAATGATAAAACCCTAAACATCCAAAACCCTAATCCCAAGAGATGAAACGCCAAAAGGCTTGTGGGCCCCGATGGGGGTAGTTGATACATCAAATTCTTGAGGGAATAACTTTTGCATACGATCTTCGTTTGGGGTGCTCAATACACAGTTGGAAAGGTATAGTCAAGGAGTACATATTTTTTTCATCCTAGCATATTCCTTTTTCTGCATAATATGCGTTTCCAAGCCCAAAATATTTCATTTAGGGCCCCAAAATGGCCCCGGAAGTTTGGGACTTAGAAAACTGTAAAAAAAAACTGCCAACATGGAAACTATTATTTGAGCCAGTATAATAGGTACGTGGCCACCAATATCCACCTAGATCAGTAGAAATTTCCCCTTTGTAAAATTCTTCATAGTTTTCAAGGTTTGTTGGAAGATGTTGCCTGAAATTTGTCATTCTTGAGCTTAAGGAGACAAAGTTGGTTGCTAATTCCTGGGTCTCAAGAATAAAAGACGTTCTCTTTTGGATGTTTTCACCAACATATCACTTGATAGCAATAAGAAAACTTGATGTTCCTTTTAATATTGAGCTTGATTCAGGTCTTCCTTCAAGACTTCTCAAGGGTTGGATGGTGGTAATAGGACTAGGAAACAATGTTGGGGACATCAGAGCATTTTCCAATTCTCTAACTCTATCTTTTAAAATAGAATTTTCATTCTCTATATCTCCAATTGACATTTTTAAAGCTTCTCCTTTGGCCTCATGGAATTCTATGACCTTTGAGGGTGGAACCCCATTAATATCAAATTCTGAATTCCATTTTTCTTGAATCTTCTTTTTTTTGCATTTACCTATTCAATAACTAACTTTCTTGAATTTTTATTGAATGTGGCACGAACAATAGAGTCTAATAAAACTGGAATTTTCGAAGATGTGGCATGAACAATAGAGTCTTGAAGGTTTATCATGCGAACAATAGAATCTAATAAAACTGAAATTTTTCGTGGCTTCAAAACTTCCTTTCTTCTCTAAGAAAGATGTAGCTTCCAGAGATAATTTTCATCTATTGGGTCCATGAATTAGCCTTTTGAAACATAAAGCATTGTTCACTTCATAGAAGTGATATGTGGATTTCAATTTCCAAAGTGCGGAGTACCACATTTGCACAGTGTCGAATTTACAGTTGACCTTTTATCCAAGGGAATGCCATTGAAAACATGATAGTGGGTCGCGATGAAAATCAAATATGAGGACACATGAAACCTTTTATTATTTCATGAATTTCCCAAGTGAAAATATACATCACTTGAAATCATCTTGGCCCAGTCGAAGACGACATTCTGATGAATTGAGAAATGAAGTATGTACAAAGCAAGTTTAGGAACAATAGCCATAGATTCTTGTCCAGTAATTTTAGCAAACAAACATGCCATTTCTTGGTACATTTTTTTAGTGAAATTACCTTAATGTTTGAAAGGTCTGTTGGAAAAATTCTTGGGTCTTCGAGGTAGTCCTTCAGAAGCTCAAATCCTACTTTCTTCGTCTTTAAGAAGTATTAATATTAAAATTTCTGGAAGTTGTCTGGAGAATCCCATCATTAATAATGGTATTAGCACTTATATTAGTGGTAGTCATTTTCATAAAGTATAATTTAATACACGTTGGTAAATGTGACAATACATGACGTAAATCTTGGCGGGGTGGTGGATAATCGGGAGAGCAGACAAGCGGAACAATGGACAATCGGGGGGGCAGAAAATCAGAAGAGCGGACAAGCAAAACATTGAAAAATTGAGGGAGCAAGCGAACATGACAATGGAAAATCGGGGTAATCAGGTGTTGGGATGGCGAGATGATTGAATGGTGGAATGATAGAAGGATCGAGACAAGCGGACAAATGAACAATCGGGACAACAGGAGAATCGAGATAGTTCTTACACCTACGAATGAATATCCAAGGAAATTTCTAAGTGTAGGTGCATAATGAGGGTCATGAAAATGAAGTGATTATTATGTGGGTCATGGAAGTTAGGCGTATCAAGGCGATACGTTAGGAACCCGTGATGATCTCAAAAAAAAATTAAGTATGGAAGAAAATTTTTGAATGGAATATACAAGAAGAATCACTCAAGATATATCACACCTATGGGTCAACAACTAGCTCTAACTATGGGACAGTAAACCCCTGCGGGTTACTGAGAATCCAGAATCTAAAGGAAAATAAATTGGACATTGGGTGATGGCCTCTATCGAGAGAACAAAAGATGAGAAAAACAAACAACTTAGCAAGAATGTACAAAAGGGGGAATATATATATGTGTGTTCTAAAGGGGGATTTTCATGAGAAAAAACTTTTGAGGTGTTTCCCATTAACTGGCAATGTCTAAACTGTGCCTTTCATATCCCTCACCAAGTAAGAATTGTAACCACAAATTTTTACAATCTCATAAGGACCAATCCAAAGTGCTTCAAACTTTGTATGTTGGGATGGTTTTTCTTTTGCTTTGTTCCATAATAATGCCAACTGACCTTTTTGAAAAACTTTTGTAGATGCGCTTTGATCAAAACAAAAATTGATAATATGTTGTCTTTGACTCATGTTTTTCAATGCATGACTTCATCGTTCTTCCAAATGCATCAGCTGATAATACCTTCTTTGTAAAGGGGAAACTTGTTCAATATCCTTTGTGTTCATAGCATAAGTTATAACGTTCAATTCCAAATGAATGGGAATATTTCCTTCCTTTCCATATACTATAGTGTATAGTGACACTCTTGTACTATCCTTCGAGGCAAGTCTACTAGCCCATAATGCATCAATCAATTTCATATGCCAATTTCTATGATTTCGAGCAATTGTCTTCTTGAGAATATGGACCAATATTTTATTAGTAGATTCAGCCAAACCATTCCCTTAGGGATAATAATTTGATGATTGTCCCATGATGATACGGTATTCCCCATAGAAGTTTGTGAATTTTGAACAAATGAAGATTGATCCATTATCAGATATAATATTTTATGGAACTCCAAATCTTGATAGAATATTATATTTGAGGAAAGTGATCAATTGTTCATAATAGTCCTTTTCCAAAGCTACAACTTCTTTCCGTTTTGTAAAATAATCAGTTATAGTGAGGATATATGAATGACCTTTACTGGATTTGGGATTGATTGGTCCAATAACATTCAGGCCCCATTGTGCAAATGACTCTTCAATTGTTTTAGTTTGTAATGGCATTTCTACTTTTTTCATCTTTCCTGAAAACTTCTGACAAGAAATACATTTTCTAATCATTAAGTAGGAGTCTTTAAAAATGCTTATCCAATAATAAACTACTCTTATGATTCTATGGGCAGTTGTTCTGGGTGCAAAGTGTCCTCCACAAACACCTTCATGAAATTCTTGTAAAACCTTCTAAACCCCTATGCAATCGATGCATATCAATAAAATCCCATCAAAATTTCTCCGAAATAAAACTTCAACAACTAAGACATATTGATTGGCCTTCATTTTCAATGAACTTCTTTCCTTAGAAGACATACTAACATGAAACTTCCCATAATTCAAATAAAATATTATACTTTTATACCATTCAGACGTTGACAAAGATGATCCTAATGAAATTGATATATTTGTATTTATTGCATCAATCCCTATCATTAATTTACACAATCCTTGTCCCTTGACTGCTTTTAGAGGCTTGATTTCAATATCACACTCTTGGATTTTAGCAAGCCAATTTGTCCATTTTCCTTCTCTAAATTGTTGATTAAGTAGCATCTTTATTGGAGAGTTTGGGACATAAGCTATGACATGAGATGACAAAATATATGTTCTAAAATGTGGTACCGATTTAACTAGAAAAAGGCTTGATTTTCTATTTTCAAGTATCTCAATTCATAATCATGCAATGTTTTACTCATAAAACTGAATGGAAGTTCTTGAATTCTTTTTTTTCAATATGGAAGCAATAGTTTCTTCTGAGGTGAACTAATAGAGTATGAAATCGTTATCAAAGTTTGGGCTGACGAGGACTCGAGCAATAGTAATTGCATGCTTTATTTTTTTAAATGTTGCTTGAATCTATGTAGTCCATTCGAATTCCTAATCTTTCTTCAACAATATGTTGATTGGTTTTACAATTATAGCATTGTCTAGGACAAATATTCGTACAAAATTTATCTTTCCAAAGAAGGATTATACTCCTTTTTTATATGGTGGAGGACTTAGATAATTAATGGCTTTAATTATTTTAGGGTCTATATATATGCCTTCTTTACTCACTATATGACCCAACAATTTTCTTTCTGATACAACAAATAAACATTTCTTAGGATTTAAAGATATACCATACATTCTACAACGTTCAAAGACTTGTCTGAGATGTTTGATATGATCTTCCCTTAGATTTGAATGAATATCCATATCATCTTGATATTCAACCATGAATTTTCTGATCAAATATTTAAAATCACGGTCCATTTCCCTTTGAAAAGTTTCACCAGCGTTTTTCAACCCAAAAGGCATGCAAACATCAGCATGGGTCTCCCATGGTGTAACAAAGGCAGTCCTGGGTCTATCTTCTTATGTCGCAAGTACTTGGTTATACCCAAAAAAACCATCAAGCATGGACATTAAAGAAAAACCAATAACTTGTTGTAATAACATCTCCACGTTAGGGAGTGGGTAATTATCTGTAATACTTGCTCGATTGAGATATTTGAAGTCAACACAAAGAAAAATTTATCCACTCTTTTTTCTCACTAATGTCTGGTTGTAAAAATTAAAACAGACTTATTCAATTTTTCCATATCCATTTTTACCAAGGGATTCAATTTGAGATTTGTCATTCTTAATTTTTGCTTAACAGGATTTGATCCCTCTTTGAGCGGTATAATATGCTAAAAAATGGACTTGTCATATTCTTACATATCATCGTAGGTCTAAGCAAAATTGTCATAAAATTATTTGAACAGTGAAGTGCATTGATCAATTTCTTCAATCGTATAGTTGGTACCAAGATTTAAATACTCTGGAGAGTCAGGAGTACCAATGTTCAATTTTTGTGTCTCTTGAACCTTCCTCACATATGTCTCTTCTTTTGGGTCTGAAATTTTTGTTTGGTCATCCCTTGTAAAAAGATATTCCAAACTGACATAATCTTTAGCAAAAATTGCCACACTCTGATTACCAAGCTCTGTGGGAGAATCATTTGGCATCATTGAATCGTGATCTCTGAAGAATTTTGCAATATGTTCACCATTTTCAAAGACTTGAAAATAGTCTTGGCTATCAGGTATTGAAGGCCTAAAAATTCTCTTGACATGAAATGTACTTTGTTTTTGGAATCATCTAAATTGAAAAGAGACACAGCTACTTTGAGCGGTATAATATGCCAAAAAATGGACTTGTCATATTCTTACATATCATCATAGGTCCAAGCAAAATTGTCATAAAATTATTTGAACAGTGAAGTGCATTGATCAATTTCTTCAATCGTATAGTTGGTACCAAGATTTAAATACTCTGGAGAGTCTGGAGTACCAATGTTCAATTTTTGTGTCTCTTGAACCTTCCTCACATATGTCTCTTCTTTTGGGTCTAGAATTTTTGTTTGGTCATCCCTTGTAAAAAGATATTCCAAACTGACATAATCTTTAGAAAAAATTGCCACACTTTGATTACCAAGCTCTGTGGGAGAATCATTAGGCATCATTGAATCATGATCTATGAGGAATTTTGAAATATGTTCACCATTTTTAAAGACTTGCAAATAGTCTTGGCTATCAGGTATTGAAGGCCGGAAAATTCTCTTGACATGAAATGTACTTTGATTTTGGGAATCATCTGAATTGAAAAGAGACACAGCTACTGCCAATGAATCAAGTTTTTGATTCTTATCTTGAGGAATGAAAGAGATATTGAAAGAATTAAAAGAATCCATGAGTTCACATGCCCTTTTTACATAGTGCTTCAATTTTTATTTCTTGATTTTGTACTTATTTTATATGGTTTATAACCAACTTCGAGTCACCAGTTACCGCTAGATTTTCTACTCTCATCTAGAGAGAAAGAATCATTTATTGGATCAATGCTTCATATTTTGCTTCGTTATTGGTGCATGGGAATTCCAATCGGATGGAATCTGGACATATACCAGACTAGGGACTTTTAAAAACTATTCCAACTCCATTTCTAGACTTAGAACAAGCACCATCAAATGACATTTTCCAGAACCCTTGGAAAGAATATTTTTCATCTTCTTTAAGATGGTCTATTTGTTTTGTGTTGAGAACATCATAATTTCCAATTCCAGCATCAATATACTTATTCATTACTTCATTATGCTTCTTATTAAAATATATGGGATTTCTATTTTCTCAATGAACCCTGACCATTGTCCCATCTTTATTAAAAAACACCATTCAACTTCCATCATTCATAATATATCCTCCAATTAACAAACAAAAATCCCTTCTTAATACAACCCCATATGTTGGAGTGAAATCCACAACTATAATGGTGAACATTGTTGTAATATGAAGGACTGCACTTATCCATGCACGTAAATCTTTTATTTCATCTTATGTCGGGAATTTCCTTGAATCAATGACATATATGCTTTCTCTGGTCTCATAGTATTTTTGCATCCCATTCCAAGAGCTTCCATGACCGATAGTGGCATGATGTCGTTAGTAGCTCTACTATCAACCAAACAATTATGTAGTGTAAAATCATGATTTTCTATGGATATAAAAAATGGTGGGACTTTAACCCTTCGCCTTATTGATGAAACATCTGTTGTTGCCATGTATTCATGACATCAACTTCTATTCTTGTATTTGAATCATCTAATATCTTCGAAATGTTTTCTCTATGTTGTGGTATCTTTACCACCTCCATGAAGGGTAAGGTAATTATGAGCTTGGCTAGCTCATCAACTAGATTATAATTCATTTGTAGTGGAGTCTATGTTTGATTAACAATTGTTTGTTGTTTTGCTCGTTTTAAAGTATTGACCTTTGCTTTCTCTTTTTTGGGTTCTTCTCTTGTTTTGAACTTATTTGCTTGTGCTCTTGTCTGGACAACACTGTCTTGTGAACAGTTGGGACCTTCTTGTTCATCAAAAATATGAAAATATGAGGTGCCTTCATCCATTTGTATTGATTATGCTCCTTGATCAAAATTTTCAAAACTTTCTTCTTCGACAATTTCTTCTAGCACCACAACATTAGGATTTGGAACTCTAGGTGCTCTTGGTATATGTTCTTCGACTCTATCATTTCTTATTCTTTGATCTTGTACTAGAATTCTTGTGTTTTGATTTAGTGGAACAATTTTTTCATCTATTTTTAGTCTAGTAATCTTGTTCTGCATTTGTCTAATTGTTCTACTTACTTGAGTGATCTTTATTTTTTGTCTTGTTTCCTGGGCAAATCCTGTATCGCTTATGACATTAGGGGGAACCCATTGGAGGATTCCTCCACAATTTGCTCGATTTTAAACACTTCTTGAAGTAGATGGTCCTTGATGTGATATGGACAGAGTATTCATTTGTCTTTGTACTTTTCCAAGAATGATCTCGGGATCAACATTAGTCTCCAACATAAACTCTTCCATTTATGTTGTTTTTTGGATGGTTGCATGTAGATCATTTGTTTGCGAATATTTAATTGAATAGTTCACATTTGTAGGCATTGCATTCTTATAACACCCAAATATGATATGACCATTAGGTCATTGTTCTTATGGGATTTGACTCAGAGTCTTAAAGAATCGTAAGTTAAAATCTCTTATTCTTTCTCCTTTCTTGAGATGGATTTGAGTAAACTCGGTAAGTAGAGTATGATATGCAATGAGGGGCACATACATAGTCTTAAACATATTTTATAAGTCATCAAATGATCCAATTGACTAAGTTGGGAGAGAAATATACCATTCATATGTTGGACCTATTAAGGTTTGCAGAAAGAGTCTAACCATCACATCATCATGTTCAATTAAATGTTTATCACGAAAACTTAGAAATTGGTCCATGTGTCTCTTTAGATCCATGATTTCATCGCCTGAAAATACTGGTACAACTCCTTGAGGGAGAGTGGGTAATGTATGTTCTTCTCCACATAGATTAAGTGGGTTTGACCTGGCCCTTCTTCCCGGAACTTTTTGTCTATCATTTCTTTCTTGTTCTTCATTTGGAATCTTGTTCCTTTTTTCTCAATCTCCCATGATTTGGATTTTTCTTATTCCTGATTTGGAAATTTGACCAATTTTGTGGAGCACAAACTTCTTAAGTTGAATTCTTGTTAGTGGACCTTTATAAGGTTTCGTTTTTTCTTGGATTCATAATTGTCTTCTTTGCCTTAATGTTATATCTCTTTCTTCTTCCTGAGTAAGGTTTTCCCACGATCTTTCAAGCTCTTCTCGACTTTTTTTTGTATTTAACACCAAATCATACAATTGATGCAAAATACTTCCTTGATTCCTGAGTCTGTCTTGTATTGAGGTTGATTCAGTTCTAGTTGAGACATGAAAAATTCTTGGTTTGTGAAACCAACCTTTTGTTCTCCCTAGTGGAGCCTCCAAAAAATTTGATGTTCAACTTATTCAAGATCTCAAGAACAACCTCACGAGGATCTAGTCCCCCTATGTTTTTAAAGAGGTGGCACTCCTATGTTATTGCTTAAAATAAATCATGAAAATAAAATTCAAAATATATAAAAAGTATATTCAAAAAGTATGTTTTTAATAATTTCCTGAGAAAAGGACCAAGAAATTATTAAAAACATAAAAAAATATGATATCTTTACAATATTATACAAAAGTAAAGGAAGCATAATGTAATATTAACACATTCCTTACATCCATCACAATATAAGCAAGATGTGGTCACATTCATAAGACTGAAAAATATAGGTCCACAATGCAGAGAACTTTAAATGAGTATCGTAGTTAAAATTGAAAGAGAATATGATAGGCACACTCCAAAAATATCATACTTAAAAATTCCAAAGTCTAAGAAAACATTAAAGTTATGCCCCGAACTAGTTCTCTAGGAGTTCAAAAAATAATTGTCTAGTTTTACAATGAAAAGTAAAATTAAAATGAAAGTGTTCGTCCAAACAGACTATGATGGGGCTCTAGTGGACCTTTAGATGATAGTCCTGAACCTGGAAGAAAAAGAGAAGAATGATCAGAAATCAATTATGAATTCTCACGTAATGAAAAGACAGAACTGTGTAACTTGTAAGTGAGAAGTATAGAATATGGGAATTTATTAAAGATGATTGTTTGACTTACTGTGATGGAATCTATCTCCTCCTAATTTTATTTTTGGTGTGTCTTTTATACTTTCATTCGTTGGAACTACCTAATCGGTTACAATCACTTCTTCTTGATCCGATTGAGTTATTTTAATTAGAGCTTTCTTTAATCAATTTTCAATATATTCTCGCATTGGTGCCACAGTTATTTCTTTTCTCACTTTAATATCAAATAATGAATTTTCCATATCTTTAAAATCCATCAAGAGTTGATGTAGAATATCTTCAATATCATCATTTTTATTCACATAACGTACCAACCAACTCTCTACTTCTATCTCTGAATATTCGGTCAGGTTGTTGAACTTTTCTGCTAATACAATCTTTAACGAGTCTTGCCTCTCTTCCATTTGTTCCTTTTACAAGAGTATTGAATTCATAATCAAGTGTGGGTCTTCCACATCTTCAGTCAACCCAGATAGTTTTAATTCAATCAACTTTAAATATAATTCTCCTCTTTCTACGCTTATGACATCACACTCAGCTAGCATTTCTTTCAAACTTTTTATTATCTTTAGCCAACACACCTTTAATTATTTTATAAGAATTGTCGAAGGAAAATCCACTTCTTTTCTCTGGAATTCCCTAAGACTTGAAACTTTTTCACTAAAGGTAGAAATTACCCCTTTGTAAAATTATTAATCATTTTCAAGGTTTGCTTGAAGATAGTGCCTGAAATTTGTCATTCTTGAGCCTAAAGAGACAAAGATGGTTGCTAATTCCCAAGTCTCAAGAATCAAAGACATTCTCTTTTAGAAATTTTCATTGAGATATATCCTGATATCAATAAACAAACTTGATGTTCCTTTTAATCTTGAGCTCGATCCGGGTCTTTCTTCAAGAGTTCTCAAGGGCTGGATGGTGGTAATAGGACTAGCAAACAGTTGTGGGGACATCAGGGCATTTTACAATTCTCTAACTCTATCTTTTAAAATAGCATTTTCATTCTCTATATCTCCAATTTACATTTCTAAAGCTTCTCTTGTGGCCTCGTGGAATTCTACGACCTTTGAGGGTGGAACCCCTTTAAATTCAAATTCTCAATTCCATTTTTCTTTAATCTTCTTATTTTTTGCATTGACATTTTCAGTAACTAACTTTCTTGAATTTTTATTGAATGTGGCACGATGCAAGCTCAGAGACTCCTCTTCAAATATGATTGGCTCTTGACTAGCAAATTCTCTTGCAGTCATTTTGCTTTCTTGTAAACCTATGTTCTTCACTTGCAAATTCTATTTCTTCAATATTTACATCAAGTTCCATGTCTTCTGGGACAATTTCATCTCCGAGTATGTATTCACTTTCTCCCTCTTTATTTGTACCTCTTTTCCTCTTGCTAGCAATTGGGATTTTGTGTGGCTTCTCAAGAATTCCCTAATGTAACACCCATCCAGGATGTTAAACAATTAATCATTCATTAAATACATACACAATAACAACTTTGTTTAAAATAATTTCATTGATTTTCATTTCCGCAACTCTTCTACATTTGCTCAATGATAAATCTAAATAACATGATGAAATAAGTAATAGGTTCACTCTAAGATTTAGAAACTAAAACATAAGTATATCCAAAATGTCAATAACAAAATACCACCGAAAAATACCTCCTCCTTAGTTTGTTGAAGATCATCGGTTGTAATGTAATCTTGGGTGCTTCCAAGTATTTTTTTCCCGCTTGCCCAGGGTGAAACAACGGAATCCTCCCGGCCAACTAGGAGTCTAGCTGACTTCCTAGCTCCAAGAAACCTTTCGATTTCTTGGCCCTCCGTGCCCGTGACTCCAAGAATAGCAAACCACAAATGCTCAAAGAAAACCATCATAAGAAATATATCTTCCAAAGCTTTCACAACCTCTCATCATGCCCAAACCTCCCAATTCCCCTCCTCACCACTTCTTCTCCCTATCTATCAAGTTTCCATACACCCTTCCCCAAGTCTCCTCAACCACCCTCATTATTATCCATCAACCTCCATTATTTAGATTTTTGGGAAAATATTAAAATAAAACTAAAATATAAATGACTTGCATTAAACAACAATAAATAAAATGCAAAATCTTTCTTCTCATGCTAGCTAATAAATACAATTTGACAATTTTCCCCAAAATGTACATGACAACCCACCATGCTCATTTAATTTATCATACAAACCATCAATCAAAGTCAAGAAGGTATTTAATGCTTCTAGATATTTTGTATGCAATATAATTTACATCATCAATAAACATTCAATTAAATAGTTAGTAATCTACTTAAATAATTAATAGATTAATTAATTGTACTAGTGTACATGTGTAGGGTATGTGTGCGTAGCTAGCGGACACATATCTCATGCATGTACTAACGATAAACAACCATTGCCTCTAGTGCATAGTTCATATATGATCACACCAAGACATGTAGAACAACAGATCAAGTAATGCATCATTTAATAATCTTAACGAACAAAATTACACGTATTCATCAATAACTCATTATCACACTTAAAATATCAACAGAAAATCGAAAGAGGATTTTAAACATGTAGGAACCAAGTGAGTAAACAATAGTGGCATCTCCAATCCCCAATCAGTGTTCTCAACTAACATCGAAGCATCCTTCCTTCCTAACCTACTTCCATCTTCCATCCTATCATTTCCTCTGTTGGACTAAGTTGGAGCGTCAACTATATTGACCTAACTCCAGATAGAACCTGTAAGTGGAAGTGTCATACATCTCGACCAAGCTTCCCCAACATGCAACTAGCAGTCGCCATCACATGTCTAGGGGAGCGTGACTTCACACAGCCCTCCCACGACTCTAGGTTTCAGAGGATAAACTCTTGGAAATACCTCCACTCCTCCTCATAGAACTAGGGTCAACACCCTACATCAAGCCATATTGTGCAACTATTGTTCTTAGAGTCACGTCATCAAACATCCACTCCGGGTAAGCTATGCATCCTATCAAAACCACACTTACCATAGATCATAGTAATATTTCGAATCATAAATTAAATAGTAAGTACAACTTATAGCATACAATATCTTCTTGATGTCTACGGCATCCCAGTTACCTCAATACTATAGTCATTTGGCTATCACATAGCTAATCAACCTGTAGGTTAGTTCACCAATAACACATATTCATGCAGATACATCACAAATTTATATAAGAATCCATATTTGCATTGACACTCAATTAAGAAATGTATTCCTATTTACATCATGCATTGCATCTATTATACATTCACAACATAACTTGAATTGGTATACATGTACCGAACTTACCCATTTTAATTTTCATGTTTAAATAATCAAATAACTAATTTTTTCATGAGCATATATCATGTAACATACAAATAGGTCTAGATGTACACATCTCAATGTTTAACAAAGTATAACTAACTCCAAACAAATGCTAAACTTTGAATTATTAAGATTAGTAAACAACAATGTTCTAACTACCTAAGGTCAAAATATGGGGTGTTACATACACCCGCCCTTCAAGAAACTTCATCCCGAAGTTATGATCATTCACAATATGAGGAGAATTTATGACACAACTTTTATGTGTCTTTCCTGATAGCGAACCTCGTGTTATATTGGTTCCACTAGACCTTGACTTGATTAAAACATGTGAAGGCTATTAATATATTGATTGCAACTACGCATATTTAGCAGGAACCTAACTAAGTCTCGACTCTATGTTATTGTCGCTTGCAAATTAATTAACACAAAGAAACACTTCTTTTATAGATTTATTCATCCTAAGTTCCACATAGGAACCCCATATATAAAGTATAGTGCATTGGCTTGATCGACAGTTAGAACCTTAACTCGTCATCGGTTCTATAGTTAAGTGAACCTTATATTGAGTTCGATATAAATTTCATCATATCATATATACAATCCCACCTGAGATATCTTGATCACTATAAACAATCATTATTATTGTTATTATTTTTTATTTTTGTTTCTTCACTCTATCTTGACAATACATAGGCCATCACTTATGAGATTGGCACAAAATGTTTTCCATGATTACAGACATGGACTAAGATATTGCTAATCGATAATTTTTAAATAAATATTTTCTTCATAGGGAAAAACTCTTCTTAGAGACCAAGTAGTTTCTTGACTCATTAATGCATTTCAAGGTGTGAGCTCCCATTTATACACCTCACCCCTCCACGACACTGCAATGGAATTTCTACTACCAAATAAATTTATGGGTGAAAGTGATGGAATTTTCCCCAAGGAATACCCCCTTTTCTCAAAGTGTTCTTTCATTCATTTTTCTTAGTCAAATAGCGTTATCTAAGGTACTTGTCACTTATTATACTAAATTTACCAATCCTTCACAAGATATAGATGAACTCCACTACTTTAGTATGATTAAGTCAACTCAATAATTAAACATGATTTGACCTAACATCACATTAGTCGATAGAAACTGGTCGATATACCCCATCACACATTATGATATAAATAAAAATAAGGTCGTGATATTTCCTTTATCATTCCAAACTCAAGTTTTAGGTTCACACCATAAGCCAACTTACAGTATAACATATGACCATACTAAACTAGATAATTGATTAAAAACAATCTATAACTTCTATGGTGGTAGACTTGGCACTACACCCTCTCTAGGGTCAAGACTTTCTCACTCACACTTAAGTGTAGAAGCAACCCAAGTGCATAAGCTATGCTCCTAAGCTAGCAAAACTTTCAATTGCACACCACACCAAATTCTCCATTAACTATATAGTCTTTTCTAGCCAACGATAAACGGTTACATGACCCTCCCTCTATGGAGAATAAGTATCACCAGAAAAGTCATAGATATTCTCATACACAAAACATATAATACACAAGAATTAAGAGTAGAACGCATCATTAGTTGTTTTTGATGATCATAAATATTATGGAGACCTTAAAATTCGTTGACCTCCCCATGAAACCAACCTCTTGCTAACTTGTAAGTGGTAAATGTCTTTCTTGTAACATTGATGTGTCCTTCACTCTTAACATTACTAAGGTTAGATTCTCCCTTACAATCACTACAATTTATGCTTATGACTATGTTTTTATTCAAAATAAAATTTACTAAAGGCCTTCCACTTACTAATAAAGTGGAGGACGACTCCTAAGTCATACATTACACAATGTTTTCCACTTCAACAATTTATTTTCTAAGTTACAAGATTTTTTTATATTTTTTTTCAATACGATCACCCTAACCTTAAAACATATCAATTTGGTATTTAATTCTAGTATTCACTTTGATTTCTCTATTCCATACTCTAAGAATCATATTCCACACTCTAGCTTCAAGGGGTTACATAATTCTACACTTGAAACATGATGTTCTCCTGAGTAAGCACTCCCTTGCCTCAACCATAATGCCTTTCTCATCCCCAGGTGTATTTTTTTTTAACCAATATATTTATAGTTCGGTAAAAAATCCAAACATTAATTTGTTGTTCCCTAAATCTTTATAAAAATTATTATAGTGAAATTAAACACACATAATTTTCCTTTACCCTTATTAATTTCGACATCATTACCTTATGGTCAAAACACCCTAACCATTATTATATATGATTAATTTATATGGTGTGGTAGTATTATTATTTTACATACATTTTCCATTTATAAAATTTTACATCCTAATAAAACTATTTGATATTACTTTGATATATTTTATAAGAGATCCAACGTGGAAGTGGGTGGTTAAAAACAATATTATATTACTAACACATAGAACACAATGTATATTTATCACTATTCACCATATCACTATTTCTTACATATTTACTCACAACTTGAGCTCATATATTTATACAATATTTAATAGATTTCCCACAATTCAAGATTGATTTAATTAACCTAGATCACTTAAAAACTTCCTCATCTATTAGTTGAATATGGTTTTTGTACTAGTAAAACTTAATGGATTAGTTGAGAAATAGCATTTAAATATTTTATAGAAGGAATCATTCATCATACCAAAAACAAAAATGAGGTTTCCTATCCTCTAATATAATTCCAACATAATTCACATACTATTCCAAAAACATCTTATGTATCAACTAGAATGGGGACCGCAGACGATGAAAGTAGTTTCGACTTTCGATATGATTACTAAAATCGTATCATTTAATGCTTATCAATTCTTATTAAACCCACAATTTACAAAATAATGACTTAAATAACATGAAAATGTACAGCGGCCATAAATGAACGAATACCAAAAAGAGAAAGGAACATTGTCTGGATAGAGTGCTCCTTACGTCGAAGAGAAATAAGTAGTGAAAGTTATTTGGCCGCACAAGATGGTGTAGTTGGTCGTGGACGTAGATGCCTCTGATCCATCTTAGATCAATGTAGTAGGTGTTACTTGTATATCTTTTAATTATGTGTAGGGGAATAAATGATACGATAATCGTTGGCAAAGGACGGTACAAGCATAAGACCAAAAAAAATAGCTATCAACCAAAGATCGAAATGATAAGACAATCGTTGGCCAAAGGATGGTACAAGAAGAAGAAAAAAAACAACTATAAACCAAAGATCGATCCAATAGTAAAAGGAAGAAACATCAATGGCATTAGTGGTTTGGGATTAATGATTTTATGTTTCCCGCAAGGAAAGGTAGGAAAACTTTATGAATTGCAAGAGCAACCAGTCCAATCGAACCCATTACTTGTCCTCGTGCGATACGCAAGAGATTGTAGTCGTTTTCAAGGAATAATGGCATTGAATTTGTAGGTGGATCTAAATGGTGGTGAATCTGTAGTTAATGCTGGAATATTGTAGTCCTATGCAGGTTGAGTTGAGTGTCTAAATTACTGTGTACTACCATTCAGACAAGATGGAAATGGCAGCGCCTCTAGAATCTATGCAGGAATAGAAAGACTTAATTGGAATCCTTATAAATGCCAATCCTGGTCAGAAAAGGGAACTGGAACAGGTGCTGCAAAAAAAAGTGGCATGGATGGCCTGGAGACAATGTTTTTTGAATGCTTGTTCTAAGTCAGAAGGTTGGTGGCATAATAGGTCGTAAGGGTGAGTTTATCAAGAAAATGTGAGAGGAGACCAGATCTCGTATCAAGATTTTAGATGGACTTTCAGGCACCCCAAAGCGTGTTGTCATGGTCTCAGCGAAGGAAGAACTAGATGAAACAATTTCCCCAACAATGGATGGGATCCGTAAAGTTCATAAACGATTTATTGAAGGTATAGATGAAGTAGGTTGAACTCAAGAAGCTACAGGTGGACCAATACACAAGCTTGGATAGGGTTGACCATGGCCTCTATTGTCTCATAGCACATGGCCTTGACTAACCTACTTGCAGTTGGGTGCCACTGACAGACGAACTACAAGCTTCACTGGAGTTGTGATCAAAGCAAATATGTTGTTCTAGTTTTATTGTTTGGTGGCATTTCAATATCTATGAAGATGACAGTAAACGATTATAGATAAAGGGTCGTAATTTTTCTATGCGAGGTCTCTTGGGAGATGAAACATATTTAAGTGGTTTTGATGAAGGATCTTTCGTGATATTTCGACTGGCTCCACAGGACTACCATCGTTTCCATGTTCCTATCAATGGTGTAGTGGGGAGGTTCATTGAGATTCTTGGCCCTTTATATACAATCAATCTTATAGCGGTAAATAGTAAATATTGCAATGTATTCACTGAGAAAAAGCATGTAGTTTGCATTATCTCTAGTGAAGAATTCAAAAAGATGGCTTTTGTGGCCATTGGAGACAAAATTCAAAAATCCAGAGACAAAACCCTCATGTAAGTCTTTCAGTGTGTTGACGGGCGAAAATGACCAACCATCAACTGGAAGAACAAGTTCGGTCCGGGGTTGTCTAAATAACCCAAGCCATTTGGTGTAACTTGTTCCGGCGGGTTTAATGGCTCCGTTGGCCAATATAAGAGTCCTAAAAGAAACAAAAGAAAGAAATGAAAAAGCTAACTAATTGCTAATCACTATCTACATACGTATAGTGTAACTGTTGTAGGTATATTTAAGCAGAAAAATTACTTATCTTACTTATGTACATGATATACAAACTGCAAGTTTTAATCTAAACTTATGAAACTCAATGTGAAAAATGATTGCTTCGAGGAAGCAGATAAAGAAAGCACATAAAAATATTTTTCGTTTTTTCTTTATAAATCTAAACTAATATGAAAAAATACTATGAAACAGAAACGTGTGGATAGTCAAAAGTTGAACCATACATTCGAGTTTCAGTGATAATTAAATGATAGAAAAATGTAAATGAGCTAACCTGTTAGTGAGTTAGTGATGTGTGTCCAAGCATCTTCATGATTAGAGAAAGTCCAACTGCCACATCCAAGAGGGAAACCTGCAATGAACCTTAAGACTGTTCTAAATAAATCCAGAACAATGTGTTGGCAGTTTGGGTTTTAATGACTGAAGCGGAGACACCAACATAAACCTGTAATATCATAATTATACATGATTACTATAAGATAAATATGAAAGTAACCTGTACATGTCGTTTTTTAATTAAAATTGAAAGATCAACCCTATCGTTTTAACTGAAAATATGATCACATCATTTATATTTTGAGAAGCAAATTATAGATGGTATTTATAATATAACAATCCTGCACATCACAGATCATTTAATCTAAAGATATCAGATCTATATACGTAGCAGCATTAACAAAACATAATTGACAACATTATAAACAAGAGGCTAAAGCCAAAATGTATGAATGTTGTTTCATTAAGTTCTGGAATTAATCGTCCATCTTTTGCTCTCAGCCAAGATGTCCTCTATTACAAAATACAGTGTATTTAAAGAGTTCAGGTAAGCTAAGCATCTAGGATCATATCTCAAAAGGATCTCAAAGTTACAAAAATAGAGGATCTAGAGAGCCACTCAATATCAAACTGTATCTTCAAAATTACACAAGTTTTGTTTTGATTTACAGAATAAGCCAAAAGAGGTGACTAGTCAACTAAATCCATCAATGCTCCATCTTATGAGATCACCACAAGATACATCCTATCCTGAAAGAAAACAAAATAAGAATATTAGATGTTTATTTAACTAACATTTTCCAAAATTTATATGAAAATTGGCTTGGCTACAGAATCTCTCGATTCTATAGCCAGTCTTGTTATTGACAATAGAAATCTAAATCACTCTATATTAATTAGAAAAATAACATTAAAACCACAAATAAAATAAAATAAAACAATCTTACCATTCAACTAAAACTCAAATTTGAATCACAAAATTTCAAAGTTGATAACAGCCTTGATACTATCGACGTTTTTTATTATGATGTTGCCAGTCCTTTTCAAACGTTTTCCTTGCCTGTGTGCATTGATCTTGAGCTCACGGTTTTCAATTGTCAATGAGCGGTTTTGAGCCATAAGAGCCTTGATCTTTTCTTGAAGGACGGGAATGTCTGTGTAATACAGACCTATCCAGTGTAAACACACTTCACAATTTACAGCAGGGGCAAATGGTTGAGGAAGCGCATCACTGTGCGTTAAAACACTACCACTGTCCATTGTGGGCTTTTGACCGAATTTAATTCCTGGAAAATTTTTATTGTGCGCTTCAAAGACGATGGCAAGTTATTAACATAATCGAAGGCTTGATTGAGATCCGATTTAGAGTGATTTGGGTCTTCAACTGCCAGGATTTTTTCAATCTCAGAATCAGAGCTCTCATGGACCTCGATCGATTTGATCGAGATCACATGAGCTTTTTATCTATTTCGTAGGCTCCTCGAAATTAGTCTCCCATCCCTCTTGTTATTATACCCTCGCATGTCTCGATTTTTCTTTGACTGTTTGGAAGGGTTTCCACTGGTGGATTTGATGTCAAGGTTAGGGTCGACAACTTGTTCACACTTAGGAATTTTGACCAGCTTGGAATCGACGTCCTGCTATTCACACATAGACTGATCGGGCGTAGCCCTTTCGCAAGGGTTTTCACATAAGAAAATTGGCCTGTCACTTGAGGGAAAAAGAGACTTCTCTAGCATAGGTTTATCAACCACCAGAGTCTCCACGGGGTTTACTGTAACAAATCCATTGCGAGTCACGAAAGAATCCCAGTCATCATTAAGTAGTTTCAGATGATGGACTATCAACAACTTAATTAACCCATGATGAAATAAGATGGAATCCAATTTCTGCCTTTTATATCTCCTTGACATCTTATATAAACTTCTTAATAATTAAAAAGGCATGTTTAACTGGAAACCGATAAAATGCATTAGCAGTCTTATGTGATAAAGGAAGACGAGGCCATAGCGACCTTCACAAGTAACAAATTGCCTTAACATTTCCAATAGACTGTGCCATCTATATTTCAACAGAGAGAGCGGCATACCTTTGTCACGGCATTGAATTTTTCGAGAGGTGATGAACAAACTCCATGGTACCTCTTCCAACTTTGAATTTTTAAAACATTTTTAGTCGGTGAAGGGGAGGCTTGTTTCCTCACTCAGAAATTCCTTGGTGATTTCCAATTGAATATTGCCCACTTTGGCTCTGCATCCATCGAATGTGAGGGCGAACTCTTGGGCTGCTTGTAAGTTATAACCCTGGAATTTCCTGAGAAACACAACCCAACCCTGACTTTTAAGGTCTTCACTCACGTCATCACACAACAACAAATTTTGGGAGCCATTCGGCTCAACATGGACGATAGGGGCCATAAGGGTTTGGACAGGTAGTCACAGAGGCGACCAGATCTCACTGTGAGCATAAGAGGTAGCAAAAACAGAGGATGGCCAAATCAAGTAACAAGGAATAAAACCTACAGTTACCCTAACGCGACCAAAATGAGAGCATAAGGGGTTTCAAACCATGAAAATCGGGCGTTTCGGGTAATGAATGCCCTGAGTACAAAGCAAAACCCAAGAATTTAGTTTGTAATGATGGATCTGTCGATTTGAACTGCCACTTCAAATAGAGTACAGGGTACGACTGAGTTGTGTTTGAATCTCATCATATGTAATGGGTACCTTGATTTGCCAAGGTTAGGAGAGGATGCGATCCAAAAATCAAAATACCAATAAAAAACATTTAAAATCGAAAATAATCTACCAAGAACTTTAAATGAAGAAGCTTATAGTCTTAATTCCAATCTATTCTTGATGTATTTACAAAGTACTCAAGATATAGCTTATAATCCAGGAGCAACTCAAAACAAATGTTTTATTGATATATGATAAGCTTCAAAGCAAAACAACATTCATTAAAAGAGTTGTAAGAACATTGACCCTACATAAAGACCAAGCCTTGGATATAATTGCAATTTGATTATAAGTTTTAATGCTTCATTCATGCTTTCAGTCATGAATGAAGCATGAAAATGAAAAAAATAAACTGGGAACAATCAAAACATCTTTTTTACAACCAAATAGTCAACTTCAAATAGCAATATTTACATGATGAAGCGTAGGCAGCTATAGGAATTGTTATTTGTCACTTTAAAAGGAAAAATTCATGTAGGGCTGCCAACACAGTGCTAGAGCTAAACCATCAATGAACAAGTATCTCTAAAAGTAGAGTATGTATATTAAACGAGAATAAACCTTCGGAGTCTGACAATTGGACGACCTTGTTGTTGGACCAAGGCGCCATATCTCAAGCTATCGCTAATATTCACTCGACTGTACGATGGAAAAGTAAGGGTTTCACAAACTGAAAGAACATCTCAATATCCTTCTCGACTCTCGATCTAATTCCTATCCACGACCACTATCATCTAAATATTTTGGGCATTAGGCTTCAAGCAACATTACTAATAACGCTGAAATTATTTATCAAGATGGAGCTTATTAGGGGCCATGAAAAATTGTTGAGGCGGAGGAGGATTTTTTGAGATCTTGGAGTGGTATCCTTCCTCCAATACATAGACCTAGCTTAATGGAAAAGTCGATGGTATTCACCACCGTCTGGCCGCGACACTGGGTGGGTAGCATTACATTCATAAAAAATGAAGGCGATTTTCTGAAGAAAGGAGACGAGTTTGGTGTTTACGATGGTTTCCTAAGGGGAAAAGGATTTTAGTTCTTTAAAACCCATATCCATTATGCTCACGCCCCTTCCCTTCATCGACCCAAAAGGATGGCTAGAACCAGACATTTCCGATAATAATAGCACTTTTAGCAGCAGGAAACGATTATGTCCATACTGAATCTTCCTTCCATGCATAGTCAATTTCATGCATAGCTAAAGGGTAAGCATATATTCAATTTTTATCTGCAGGTGGAAGTTGGAATCCTTTATCTACAATCCCTTGAATACCATCCTCACTGGTTCCATGGAATAGGAGTTGTGTGGGAGCCATGGGATTGATCAGATCCCTCTGAGTTTCTACAAACTTGATTTGTAATTTCAGGCTGCGGACCCTTTGGATCCTGGTCACAATAGGAAGAATTTCATGTAACGGTTGTATAAACTTTTCAGTCCTATCTTTAACCTGCATTTGCAGAGCGTTCCTTAGATATATCAATAGCCAACGTTAGACTAACAATAAAACACTTAATAGTTCAAATTTACGGAACCAGATCATGCCTAAGGAAGTATTGTAAGACAATAAACCTGCAAATATTCAGCTGCAGTTTCTCCTTCTGAATCAAGTTCTATGATTGATGTCGTTCCTCTGACTCTCGCAACTTTTCTTTTGTGGTTTTTTTTTTTTTCAATCTTAACACATATAGAACAAGGATTCGTCGTGCAGTTTTGGTAGCATTTGAGAGTACACGGATGTCCATAATCAAATTTCATGGGGCAGACTTGCATATAGTTCAAATTCCTCTTTCTCGTAACTTGCCAGCACTTGAAAACGTCTGTATGTTGACAGACCTGAAATGTATAAGTTATCTCCTTGTTGCAGAATATCATTTCCTCCTTTTTTGAACACTGCTTTGTTGCCTCATGCCCGCAATATTGGAAAAAAAATTGGACGGTTAGCCTACACTCTTGATGGTCTCCATGGTGACATGTGCTTTGACATTGGTGATTGTCGTTAAGAATAGCTTTGCAGGGCCTTTCGCATAGCAAAGGGTGGAAGGAGTTCACCTTTGAATTACAAGTTGAAAAAGGTGGATCGTAAAGGTGTCTTGGGCAACTCATATAGCTAAATGGTAAGCAAACTCTACCAAAATCAAAACCCAAGTATGCAAACACAAAGGTATCCAAATCCACAGCCCCAAAATATTGAATTTGGTTCAAAAGAAGTAATATTGATAAAACATGGGAGGGTTTTCATATTTCCTTGGTTTCAATCCGGGGCACAAATTATCCATTACTTTTGGCACATAAGCTATTTTCAATTCCTATGTTCAATACACATCGCATATTATCCATTTTTAACTCTCATGATATAAATTAGATTATACTATTTTTAAGACAACAGGTTCTATTTAGTGACTAGAATATGGTTGTGCAAAGGGCTCATAGGCCTCAAGTGTTGCAGCTTGGCTCTGGTACCAAATGTAACACCCATCCTAGATGTTAAACAATTAATCATTTATTAAATACATACACAATAACAACTTTGTTTAAACATAATTTCATTGATTTTCATTTCCGCAACTTTTCTACATTTGCTCAATGATAAATCTAAATAACATGATGAAACAAGAAATAAGTTAACTCTAAGATTTAGAAACTAAAACATAAGTATATCCAAAATATCAATAACAAAATACCACCGAAAAATACCTCCTCCGTAGTTTGTTGAAGCTCATCAGTTGTAATGTAGTCCTGGACGCTTCCAAGTATTCTTTTCCTGCTTGCCCATGGTGAAACAACGGAATCCTCCCAACCAACTAGGAGTCTAGCCGACTTCCTAGCTCCAAGAAACCTTTCGGTTTCTTGGCCCTCTGTGCCCGTGACTTTAAGAACAACAAAGCACAAATGCTCAAAGAAAACCATCATAAGAAATATATCTTCCAAAGCTTTCACAACCTCTTATCATGCCCAAACCTCCCAATGCCCCTCCTCACCACTTATTCTCCCTATTTATCAAGTTTCCATACACCCTTCCCCAAGTCTCCTCAACCACCCTCATTATTATCCATCAACCTCCCTTATTTAGATTTTTGGAAAAATATTAAAATAAAACTAAAATATAAATGACTTGCATTAAACAACAATAAATAAAATGCAAAGTTTTTCTTCTCATGCTAGCTAATAAATACAATTTGACAGTTTTCCCCAAAATGTACATGACAACCCACCATGCTCATTTAATTTATCATACAAACCATCAATCAAAGTCAAGAAAGTATTTAATGCTTCTAGATATTTTGTATGCAATATAATTTACATCATCAATAAACATTCAATTAAATAGTTAGTAATCTACTTAAATAATTAATAGATTAATTAATTGTACTAGTGTACATGTGTAGGGTATGTGTGCGTAGCTAGCAGACACATATATGATGCATGTACTAACGATAAACAACCATTGCCTCTAGTGCATATTTCATATATGATCACACTAAGACATGTAGGACAACAGATCAAGCAATGCATCATTTAATAATCTTAACGAACAAAATTACACTTATTCATCAATAACTCATTATCACACTTTAAATATCAACAGAAAATCGAAAGAGGGTTTTAAACATGTAGGAACCAAGTGAGTAAACAATAGTGGCATCTCTAATCCCCAATCAGTATTCTCAACTAACATCGAATCATCCTTCCTTCCTAACCTACTTCCATCTTCCATCCTATCCTTTCCTCTGTTGGACTAAGTTGGAGCATCAACTATATTGACCTAACTCCAGATAGAACCCGTAAGCGAAAGTGTCATACATCTCGACCAAGCTTCCCCAACAGGCAACTAGCAGTCACCATCACACGTCTAGGGGAGTGTGACTTCACACAACCCTCCCACGACTCTAGATTTCAGAGGATAAACTGTGGGAAATACCTCCACCTCATAGAACTAGGGTCAACACCCTACATCAAGCCATATTGTGCAACTATTGTTCTTAGAGTCACGTCATCAAACATCCAGTCTGGGTAATCTATGCATCATGTTAAAACCACACTTACCATAGATCATAGTAATATTTCAAATAATAAATTAAATAGTAAGTACAACTTATAGCATACAATATCTTCTTGATGTCTACGACATCCCAGTTACCTCAATACTATAGTCATTTGGCTATCACATAGCTCATCAGCATGTAGGTTAGTTCACTAATAACACATATTGATGCAGATACATCACAAATTTATATAAGAATCCATATTTGCATTGACGCTCAATTAAGAAATGTATTCCTATTTACATCATGCATTGCATCTATTATACATTCACAACATAACTTGAATTGGTATACATGTATCGAACTTACCCATTTTAATTTTCATGTTTAAATAATCAGATAACTATCTCTGTGATGAGTATATATCATGTAACATACAAATAGGTCTAGATGTACACATCTCAATGTCTAACAAAGTCTAACTGACTCCAAACAAATGCTAAACTTTGAATTATTAAGATTAGTAAACAACAATGTTCTAACTACCTAAGGTCAAAATATGGGGTGTTACACCTAAGGAGGGTTTTGTTCTCCTTCGTCATCAAAATTATCCATCGACGACTTTCTTTGTTCTTGAACTAAATTCTCTAGTTTTCCTTTAGGTGGGCCTTTTTTTTTAGAAACGTTTGGGGACCATGAAATTCTCTCAATCCCAAATCTTTCTCATTGTTTGTGTTGATCAATTGTATTGATGACTATCTCAATATCTTCTTGTAATTCCTCCACATGTAACCATTGAGGGTTTTGACTGCCACCTTCTTCTTCTCCAAATAAGAATGTTTTGGCAAATGACATGCTTTATTCGACAGATGTCATGTGTGTCATAAATAATTGACTAAGGTCGAAACCCTTGATTTTATTTTCTTTCTTTTGATTGAATAAATCAAACCAAGTTGATATTTCATCAAGATGTGTAATGATTTTTATAGTTATTTCCCCAATTTTCCATGGTAATGGGATGAACTATATTTTTCCTTTTATTGTTGAAGAAGTGAGCCCAAAATTTATATTGTTTACATATCTCAACTATAAATATTTTATGAGACACATAGTATGGCAGATATGAAGGTTTCTCAAGCGAACAATAGAGTCTAATAACACTGAAATTTTCCATGGTTTCAAAACTTCCTTTCTTCTCTAAGAAAGAGGCAAGTTCCGGAGATAATCTTTATGTAATGGGTCTATAAATTAGCCTTTTTAAAGATGAGATAAAAGCATTGTTCACTGCATAGAAGTTATATGTGGCTTTCTGTTTCCAAAGTGCGGGGTAGCACATTTCCACAGGGTCAAATTTACAGTTGACATTTTTAGCCAAGGGCGGGCCATTGAAAACATGATAGTAGGTCACAGCGAAAATCAACTATGAGGATATACAAAACCTTTTATTCTTTCTAAAATTTCCCAACTGAAAATAAAACTCACTTGAAATCATCATGGTCGAGTCGAAGATGGAGTTCTGATGAATTTAGAAATGAATTATGTACAAAGTGACTTTACGAACAATAGCCATAGATTCTTATTTGGTAATTCTGGCGAACAACCACGCCGCTTCTCGGTATGGGTTTTTTAGTGAACTTACCTGAATGTTTGACAGGTCTTCTAGAAAAATTGTTGTGTCTTTGAGGTAGTCCTCTAGAAGCTAGAATCCTCTTTTCTTCATCTTCAAGAAGTCATCAACTTCGTCACTCTTGAAAATCATCGTCGTCTCGGGGAGCATGAACATCCTTTTGAAAGTTGAGGGAGCTAAAGAGATGGGTGATTCTCCCTGTACCTGAATAATCCTTCATTCATTATCAAACTTGCCTATACACCATGAAATTAATTCCTTGAAATCATAAACTTTTGGAACACAACTTGTAGATGCAATTCATGAAATCCAAATCATGTTCGAACTCTTTTCTAGGGGTGGTAATGTAGAATAGAACATGTAGGCCTGCGACCACTGAAATATTTAGTCTTCTTGTCCCAAGAGGTTGATAGTATATCCACAGAACTATTCCTTTCTTCAAGTTGTCATACTTAATCAAGGTGACAGATTAATGAATAAATCTTTTCAAAAGGGTATTATCAAAATATACCTGTTTATCTTGCATGTTAAGCGCGCCTCCGTGACCTAGCTTCTCTGCGCCCCCGTGCTGCCTCCTGCGGCCTCCCTGCCTGGCAGCTCCTGCTGTTGGGCCTCCCGGTCTCCCTCCAGGGCCTTCCTGGGCCCCCCTCCTCTTTTTTAGTCGAGCTTACGGGCCGTCTGGGACTGTCCAGAGAATCATGCCGCCCCCTGGGGATCCAGTGTCTCTGGACCATCCCCTGCCCCCTCCTGAAGTAATTGCTTTCAAAGCAATGATGGACTCGATCTCCAAGCGACAGCCCTCAGCTAATCAGCAGAAGTTCGTTAAGAGGATGGATTCCATACCCTCGGTAGCTCTTCCTGAAGAAGAAACCTGTAAAGCAGCTCTTAATATTGCTGAGAAAGGGCTCATAGGCCAGTTCACGGGCCTCTGGCCCTCGCCTAAGTCAGTAGAGGAGTGGACACAGAGAAACTGGAAGCCATTAATCAAAGAAGGAATCAAGAGCTATTTCGTAGGCAAAGGGTTCTTCATCTTCGTTTTTGAAAGTGCAGAGGACAGAAGCCTAATCTTTAGAAACAGACCTTATTTCATGGGCCCCCAAGGACTATATCTCAACAAATGGTCGCCAGACTTCGACCCAGCTCAGGATGTCCCATTTGTTGTTCCGGTGTGGGTGCGGCTTCCCCATCTCCCCCTCCACTGCTGGAACCCGAAGTCTCTCCAGATTATTGGCAAAAGATTAGGAAAATACATAGACCAGGCTGCAAGAAAAGATCAATATTCATACGCACGTATATGTGTCGAAGTAGATCTGGAGGAGGGGCTTCCGGAAGCCATTAAGCTAACAGTTGCAGGATGGACGCACGTATAAGAGCTGGATTATGAACAGCTTCCATTCAAATGTAGGCACTGCCATGGATATGGGCATTTCGCCAAGCACTGTAAGAAAAAGGTGGAAGAACAGCCAGACAAGCAGAATGGTGAGCAATGGACTCTCATACAAAAAACCAAC
>ML802841.1:350496-372518 GCA_009831015.1 Picea engelmannii | reverse complement strand
GACCAATTCATGATCTTTTGCATTCTTCATTAAAAAAAAAAACTTGGGAGGGCCTTTTGTTTCCTCGTTGTTAGTCCCTACACAACATTCAACATATACAAAATCGAATTTTTGAAAACATGTGAGCTATTATTGTTAAGAAGTGAATTATTAATATAAAGTCAAAGAAAAAATACATGTTCATGGAAAAAAATGGGTCTCTTTATAAAACCATGGGTGTAGGGTTATGACCTAACTTTGGAGTCGTTAACAGAAGTCTTTATTTAGGTAAGATCGTCGATCCTCCATAGTCCAAGGTCTTCGCTCAATTGATTATTGCCAATGTCATTGGACATTTGGCTAATTTTGTGTCAGTGTGTGCCTAGTTCAAATCCCCCTTAGTTAGGCGCACTAGTCTACACTAATGGGTTTACTACAGATGCCATCCACAAATGTGGATAAAATATAGTTTTTGACTTGATAAAATTTTTGACCCTAGAACAAGCACTCTAGCCCTAAAAACCAGTATTTTTAGGTTAAAAAATAACAAAATCAACACTTGAATCGAAAAGTGGTGCTCCCAAAATCACATGTTTTTTGGGGGTTAAAATTACAGTGATTTGCAACCTTGTCGCTAAAACCTCGTTATGTTGCAAACAAAAACCTTAAAGTCAACTCTGAATCAAGAAGTGGTCTACCAATATCACATTTTTCTTTTTCGAGGTTAAAACTACAAGTTGTTTGAAGTTGTAGCTTTAGCAACCGATAATGTTGCAAGAAAAAGCTTAAAATCAGCCCTTGAATTGCATAGTGGTGCTATCTTTATTGCAATGAATTTTTTTATTTTTATTTTTTATTATTATTATTGGAGGGGATTAAAATTATAACTTGTTTGAAACTATGCACTTAACAATAGATATTGTTGCAACAAAAATATTAAAATCAACCACAAAATTGAAAAGTGGTGTTACATGTAGCATCCCGCTTTTTGGGGGTGTTTAAAATTAAAAGTTGTTTGAAATTATGACCTTCACAATCGATACCATGACAACGAAAATCTTAAAATTGAACCTCAAATCGAAAAAAGATACTACAAGTAGTACCTTTTTTTCAAGCTTAAAACTACAACATTTTATATTATTGCAACCAAAAAAAGAAAAGAAGAAGAGAGAAATTTAAAAAATAAATAAAAGAGAAAACCCTAGAATTAGTAAAAAATATTTAAAATAAAATTATAAAAAAAATACAATCTATATTAAAAAAATAATAATTATTAAAAACAAAAAAACATCTCACCCTCCATTTATAATTAAATTAAATTAAAAAAAAAAAAACATTTAAAAATAAAGAAATGTAAACACTATTTTAAAATAAACTTAAGCGAAAATAAAGGAATATACAACCAATTAAAAAATATATAATAATATTAAATTTTAAAAATAATGAAATTTAAAAACAAATTTAAAATAAACTTAAGCGAAAATAAAGGAATATACAACCAATTAAAAAAACAAAAATTAAAAACAATTAAAAAAGAACAAATTAAAAAAATTAAGAAAAAAACATTTTTTAAAACCAATATAAAAACATTAAAAACAAAATTTAAAGATACAACATTTTTTTAAATTGAAAAAGAACAAATTTTCCTCTTTTATTTTGCTATTTATTCTTTTCTTTTTTCTTTTTATATAAACCAGAACATAGAATTATATTAATAAAACAATGTTGTAATCAAGACTAGTATCGATCTACATAGTGCTCATCAAAGGGGTTATGGCATAGCTAACAATATTCATACAGATAGAACTGATTGAGAATATTGTTGATTCCCAACCTCCCTTCACAAAAAGGGGGAAAGGAATCAAATATTTCTACTGGGACTTTTCATATCAATTTTCTGAGTACAAGGATAAATTCTCTCAAATTGGTTACAAAATAAAAACACAGAACATAGCATAATTAACTAAGGAGAAAACAGTCAAGGGATGTCTGACATGCCAAATGGATTTATGCCTCGGGAGTTATTCAATCCTAGTTAGATTTGTGTCCCCTTGTAAAGGGAGGGGGATGATTTGATGCCTTATTTAGAACTTCAGCAAAGGATATGGATTTAGAGGACTCGGGATGGACCTGCTCTTCTGACTCTGCCAATTTTTCCTCTTCTTGGGATAAGTCCCTTTCTTCCTCCTTTGTTTCCTCTACTACATCATCTTCCTCCTCTGACTCTTCTGCATATTCTTCATCCTCATCTTTTTCTTGAGCATTAGACACTGGATCCTTAGGGGATGGATCGATGCCACTATTGGGATGAGTTGGTTTAAGATTAAGATATGTTATCTATTCCTCTTCAACCTCCTTCTCTGTATTTTCTAGATTTATTGTTTCCTTTGAGTTCCCTAGAACTTCAAATTTGTTGTTGATTGATAAAGATGGACCCTCTTGTGATGGATTTTGATTGATGGCCCCTTTCACTGAAAATTCCTTCACCGACTTGAAATCATCTTGAACTCAAGTTCCTTCCTTGACTGTAGCTCTAACTACTAATTTGAAGAAGGTTGCTCTTCTTGGTTTTTTGGATAGTTTTTACCAAAATGTATGTAAGCATGAAAATCCATGCATTTGAATGGAAACCATTCATAATCTAAATCTTGTTGGTGACTCCACCTAATCCAAGTAGATCTGAGAATGCTAAAAAAATGATAGTCTCAAATGGTGATGGAAATGATGTCATTCAGTAGAGCTCGATGAGAGCTTTCCAACAGAACTTGAATAGACTCAAACATGCATTGTATGAGAAAGATATTGTCTTATGAAGTTTTGGCAAAACATGTAAAAATGGAAAAAGGACAACTGACATGTGGAATCACTAGAAGGATGACATGTGTCATTGTATGGATTACACGTGGACTATACGACTGACATGTGGTAGTATGATGGTGATATGGTAGGTGACAGGTGGCAGTAGGACGATGATGTGGCAGGTGACAGAGCAGTTCATTGGGTATACGGTCAGGTGATGTGACCCAATCAGAGGTTTCCATGGGGCACCCTCCGATTAGCCAATGTGGCTAAGGGTATCAAAATTTGTTGGGCTTGGGGAGGATCGAACCCACGACCTCTTCGGACCGAATACAACAACTTAACCAGCGTGCCATGGGTGGATCTTGTTATGGTTAGCCGGGATTTACTATTTAAATAGCATCGTTGTAACAATATGCCAAATATGGGTGTCGGTCGAGGTCGACACCGCGACCTCTAGATCAACAACTCAACGTTCTAACCAATGCGCCAAAGGAACTGTTTGTAAATTTCGTTGGGGGAATAATGTATTTAAGTTTTGGTTAATTTACCAAACGAGAATATAGCAGCTTTGTGTGGGTTTGAACACCCAACGTCCATTATATAAACCCAATGCTTTTTCCATTGCATGACATAGGGGCTATGTGTATAGAAGCTCGCGACAATTGTTTTATGTAGGGTCTGCGCTATGCATTTTCGTAAAAAAAAAAACATTTGTACAAGATTTTTAATGGGAGTTTTTTTATGAAGTTTTTTTAGGAGCTTTTTGAGAGGAGTTCTTAGAGATCCTTGAGAGACTTTTGTAGAGAGTCTTTGTAATCTCGTTGAGAGAGAATAAGCAAGGAATTTTCTTACGAATATAGTCCTTTTGGATGTTGTAATTCAGTGCCATTGGGAATATATGGGAACTATAGGGTGTTTGTAGTCAAAAGTCTCAGTTTTCCGCAGTGGAGTTGTTGGTGAAATTTACCCCTGACGTTGTGCAGCAAAACAGAAAGTCGGTCCTAGGATGGGTCAATCTGTAATGTAGTGCCATTGAGTATATATGGAACTATAGAGTGTTTACAGTCAAAAGTTTCAGTTTTTTGAGGCAAAGATAATAGTGACATCCACACTTAAGTTCTCTGTAGAAGATCAGAAGGTCCTTATTGAGAGAGCCTTGTAAGTCCCAAGATGGGACAATGAGCCACATGTTGTGAGACCACTTTGAGAAGAAGGATAGCCACTTTATGTGAGATCCTTTTGCCCCTTGTAGAGTAGTTTTAGGTTGGGAGAATGAAGTATTTGCAAAGAAGAGTTAAAGAAGTGGTTCGTCGATTAAGCAAGCCCGAAGACGTAGGAAAAATATTTGGTGAACTCCGTTAACAACTTGTGTAATGTGTCATTTGACTTGTTGTTGTTCTTACTTCACTTCATTTCAACATTTTAACTATACAATTTAATTGTGCAAATTAATGAAGTTTGGTTAAGTGGATTCACATGATAGATACAAATAGTCAGTAATGGTCATGATTCCCAAATCAAGTTGGATGCTAATGTATACTTGTGAGTTAAATTGTCATCTAAGGATTTTTTGGATCAAGTGGTATTGGAGAAGGGCTGACAGGTATTTGCGAGTGAAACCAAGCAAGGTGAAGGCACGCATGAAGACTTCCAGTTTGAAAGTGCAGATCTTGGTTAAAAGGAAAACCATGGGAAAAGCATCGAAGCGAGAATGGCTTCAAGAGCTCGAAGAGATCAACCAGAGTATTCAGGCAAAGAATGTTGAGTTGAGAAGGTTGTTGCACATATCGAAAGATAAGAAGCGAAAGTTGCAACTTCAACTACAAGCCATAAAAGAGGCTTTGATAAAGTTTATGAGTGCGGAAGGATTAAATAAACCATCCTTCACATTAGATTTAGAAACTATTTTTGAGGTACACAGTAGAAGTAATTGTTCGATTTTGCATTCTTCCCACCAAGATTATTCTTTTGGTGCATTTGAAAGGCACACTAAAGGTGTTAGGTTGAAACTACTAATGAAAATGGGATATGAAGGAAAAGGCCTTGGATTTAATGGCCAAGGTATAGTTAATCACATAGAAGTGGTAGAATGACCTCATTATGCATGAATGGGCTATGGTAAAAAGGAAGTTGGAGAATGCTCCAAAACAACTGAGGCAAGAAATTCTTCAAGTGACGAGTCTAAGTCAATGCAGAAAGAATGCTTGCAAGTTGGTGGTGCATCACACCATGATGGTGACAATGATTGCAAGTCATCTCCAAAGAGAGATGACCATTTTGAAGGATGAGCTAAGTCGAGTTCTCCTCATCAATTTTGCACTAAAGACAACCATGAAAGATATAAAGGTCATGATAACTTAAAATCTTTCTTTGATTATAAGAAGAATAAATGTGCAATTCAAAGCTTGTGGAATATGTACCCTTGCACTTTTTGTCAATCACCTAACCATTGTGAGGCCAAGTGTCGAAATAGGAAATCTTTGAACATGAAGTTGATCATGTCCACCGAAAAGGAGGCAAGACATGAAGAATACCCAAGTCCACATGGAAAGAAGGGATCGTTGTCCAAGAGCATGGGCAAGAATTATTGCACTCATTGAAATATGAGTGGACATTAAATGGAGAAGTGTTGGAAACTTCATCCATGGCTTCATCTGAAGCGATTCAAGGAAGTTGTGAAAGCACCTATAAAGAAACAGGTAGCAACATCAGTTGAGGTTGATAATTTTGCTGAGAAGTTTGAGAAGGAATTATCTCTGATGGTTTGTCTTGGTAATACAATGTATGAGGACATTGAATAATGGTTTGTGAACAGTGGCTCATCTCGCCAGATGATGGGAATGAGGTCAATGTTCTTTAGCTTTTCAGAGATAAATTCAGACTGTTATGTGGGTTGTGGGACTAATACCCGTTATGTAGTGAAGGAGGTTGGATGTGTGAGATTCCAACTAGAGTCAGGAGGATCCTCTAGAGATGGCAGAGATGTTGTTTGTTCCAGAGCTAAAGGTAAATTTTCTCCCAGTATCAGCTTTGGAGGATGAGGGATATGGAGTTGTGTTCTAGCATGGATAGATGCTCATATGTCCAAAGCGAGCTACACAAGACACAACATTAGTGCTTCGTTTTAGATATGTGAGGTTAGACAAGCTGCTAGGAAAGCCTGTGATTGGATACAGTGGGTTCTTGGATTCATAGACAGTGTCAGTATCAGAGACAAACAGTTGTAAGGCTTCTTTTAGTACTGTCAGAAGAAGAAGCCCACCTATCAAGGGAAGATTCCATTAAGGGGAAGCAACCTAAAGTGGAAAATTCATGGTTATCATTTTTGAATAGTGAAGTTTAGCATGCATATGTAGCACCTCCAAATTATTTTTCCATTGTTGTAAAGTAGGATAGAAATAATCTTTTTTGTATGAAGTATGGAGGTAGAGTACTTATTAAAAGAGTGAAATAACTAGAAATGGTTGTTATTTAATGCCATGTCCATGTAAGATGTATATCTTAATGCCTTGTGAGAAGAAAGTTAAACAACATAGTTGCTTTTGGAAACATGTTTGGATTTTTTCTTTCAGGGAACATGTTTTTCTGAAGTTTTGGCAAAACAGGTAAAAATGGCAAAAGGACAGGTGACACATGGCATCACTGGAAGGATGACACGTGTCACTGTATGAATGGAACGTGGACTATACAGATGACATGTGGCAGTACGATGGTGATGTGGCATGCTGACAAAGTAGTTGACTAGGTGTATGGTCGGGTGATGTGGCCCAATCATAGGTTGCCACGGGGCACCCACCGATTGGCCAATGTGGCTAAGGGTTTCAAAATTTGTTGAGCTCAACGGGGATCGAACCCCTGACCTCGTCGAACTGAACACAACAACTTAAACAGTGTGCCACGGGTGGATCTTGTTATGGTTAGCCATAATTTACTATTTAAAGTGCATTATTGTAAGAATATGCCAAATATGGGCTTGACCGAGGTCGACCCCGCGACCTCTGGAACGACAACTCAAAGTTCTAACCAACGCGCCAAAGGTGCTATTTGTAAAGCCACCAGGCAATAATGTATTTTAGTTTTGGTTAATTTCCCAAATGGGAATATAGCGGCATCAAGCGGTTTTGAACCCCCAACGACCATTATATAAACCCAATGCTTTTACCATTGCATTGCACAAGGGCTATGTGCATAGAAGCTCGCGATAATTGGTTTATGTAGGGTTTGTTCTATGCATTTTTGTAAAAAAGAAGCTTGTGTATAAGCTTTTTTATGAAGCTTTTTTAGGAGATTTTTTAGAAGAGTTCTTAAAGAGCCTTGAGAGACTTTTGTAGAGAGTCTCTATAAGCTCATTGAGAGAGAGTAAGCAAGGAATTTGATTATGAATGTAGTCCTTTTGTATGTTGTAATTCAGTGCCATTGGGCATCTATGGGAACTATAGGGTGTTTATAGTCAAAAGTCTTAGTTTTCTGAGGTGGAGTTGTTGGTGATAGCTACACCTGAGGTTGTGCAGCAGAATAGAAAGTCGATCCTAGGATGGGTCAATCTGTAATGTAGTGCCATTGAGCATCTCTGGAACTATAGATTGTTTACAGTCAAAAGTTTTGGTTTTCCAAGGTGAAGTTGATAGTGACATACACACTTGAGTTATATGTAGCAGATCAGAAAGTCCTTATTGAGATAGCCTTGTAATTCTTAGGATGGGACAATGAGCCACATGTGAGACCTCTTTGAGAAGAAGGATAGCCACTTTATGTGAGAGCTTTTTTCCCCTTGTTGACTAGTCCCGGGTTGGGATAATGAAGTCTTTGTAAAGAATTAATGAAGCGGTTCGTGGATTAAGCGAGCCTATAGACATAGTCAAAATATTTTTGTGAACTCCACTAACAACTTGTGTAATGTTCCATTTGACTTGTTGATGTTCTTACTTCACTTCATTTCAACATTTTAATTCCGTAAGTTAGTTGTGCAAATTAATAAAGTTTGGTTAAGTAAGTCGATTCACATGATAGATACAAATAGTTAGTAACGGTCATAATTCTTGGATCTGGTTGGACGTTGATGTATGCTTATGAGTTAAATTGACATCTAAGGATTTTTCGGATCACCACCCATCAATATTGGTTTGTAGGACTTCAAATAGTCCCTTCTCTAGATCAACCTCCATGCATGTTAGTGTACAAGAATATAAATTCTTTTTTGGTTTTGCACAATCAATGAACCAACCAAATTCTTTCCCAATCATTCGAAGGGAGCTATCATCCCAAAAAATTAACGGGAGGTGAGGCAATATGACCAAGATTGGGGATACAATAATTTCAAGTTTTGGATTGAAGTCAATGGTCCATGGGGACAGGTACATTCCCTTGGATCCCATGAAGTATGGCCTAGATTTTAATATTAGATCTCACTCTTCCTTGTTTAAAAGGAGAAAGATATAAACCCTCAACTAGAGACAAGAGCAATTACAGGTCCATTAATTTTTGGGGTCCATTATTTTGCTACCCATGTGTTGAAAAGCCTATAAACTTTCCAAACATATCCCTCTCAAGGAAAATGAGGGCTTTCATTCTTGTCTCCAAGGATGGGAGTTCTAGATGAGGGACGAATTCCATCATTTTGACAAAATGGAGTTGATGTGGTCTGAGACCAATTTCTTGGGGTTAGAGGCTAAACTATAGTGATAAATGCCTCATATTCCTTGTAGACTTATGATGACCTGCTTGGTCATCCAACCCACAATATGGAAAATTATAGATTCATTTAACTGCCCTATAACCTCTAGGTAGGTATCCCAAAACTGTTTCCCTCATGACTACATTTCCTCAACTTAGTAGCTTTGTTCTGTATGTGTAATTTGGTTAGGATTGATAACATTATCTTGTCATACTACTTGAAAAATTCCCTGGCTTTATTCTTTTCCCAAAAGCAACCTTCAAAACATTAGTTTATCCTCTTCTTTCTTTCATCAATCATAGAGCATTATTTATCTCTGATCCTTACACCTAACACCTCCCTTTAATACTAGTAGAACTCACCTCTTTGATTTTCTCTTGTCTTTGTACCAATGTCATTGTAATGATCCCTGGTTACAGGAAGTTCCAATTCATGTGTTCGTTGAACAAGATCTTTGCTATAAGTTTGTCAAATGGTTCACCATTCATTTAAAATTGAATAGTGTTTGTCCATAGTCTCATTACCAAAATCCCTCAACTGCATTCCAATACTAGATACACCCTACTTCTATCTATCTTCACATTCCATTTATGAATTTCCAGAACTAGAACTATAACATTATTTAAAACAAGAAACACTTACAGGTTTCAATTCTCCAATTGTTGTGTTATGTGACTTGTGGTGTCCACCCACATACTTTCCAAAAGCTACAATCTAATTCTCAGTTGTGAACAAATGAAGGCTGAAGAGAGTATGCCATCATTGAATACTTATTTGTCATAATCGATTATAGTGTGCTTTCATTCCACTATTGGCGTCATCTGATGTTTGAACCTGTCACCATTCCTTTCTTTACAAGCCACGACCCTTGTCTTTTTTTTTCCCAACGCACCCACATATTTGTGTGCAGAACCACTTCATTCAGCTCAACCTCCAAGGGAGATTATTTCATTTCAATAGGACTATGTTTCTTCCCAATTCCACGTAGATTTTAACTCCAAGACTTTGACCACGCTCTGTAATCCTGTACAACAAGCAAATCACAATTTCATATGTGGAAATCCTCTGTGAGTATTCTAATGCGTTATTGGTTGAATACACACATATAGAGAGGATTAATTCAAGCAAGATATAAGTGAAATGCATAGTTTAGCCAACTATGGAATCGATCGAATTCCTTCAAAATTGCATCAACGGACTCGGATTGCAAACAAACTAACAAGGCACAATCTCCTTTCTTTGTCCCTTATTGTGGGCCATGTTTTGACATGCCCATAAAACTAATTAAGGAAACAAAGTATACAATCTTGCCAATATCACAGATGCATTTGAACCAAAACACATCAACTTGAGTCCTCAATGGCATTTCGAACCCTATACCTGCATTCCTATAACTATCATCAATCAATTTACATACTCATATATCATCACAAATTCCTGAACAACACTAGATCATCGTTTATACATAACAAAGGCATTGATCTTCACATAGATAGAGAATTCACAACCCATAATGCATGTACCAAATGCTATTCATTAATCAAATTGAAATGTACAAAATCTTGGTCGGATATACAATGTAGGCATGTAGCTATGGTCATTCTTCTTTTCCTCGCACTTACTCTCTATTTCCCCTATTCTTCTATGCCTGCCCTATTGCCCGTAGGCTTAAAAAACCTTTATACACTTTAGAAATAAAACAGTTTAGTTTTAGATCCACGAAACTTGCTTAACTGACCCTACATTCTTACTGATCCTAAAATCACTCCAACAATTTCTAAGATCCATGAGATCTTCTCTATCCCAACAACTCATCCCTATCCATAGTTCTTCTAGAACTATGACTCATACTCTCTAGAATTTATATAATAAATAAAGAAAATAAAATCATTTACATTAAGGAAATTGAATTCCTCCTCAAATATCGAGATCCCTCCTTTGGGGTTTTGCCTCCAAAATATCGATGGCTTTAGAAGCTACTATGCTCCTGCATCAGACTCCCAAAGTAGAAAAAATTCATGACCTCATAGTCATGCATCATTAATTTTTGAATCCTCCAGGATCCCAAACCTCAGTTTGTAGCTGTCCATTTTCTTTACAATTATGTAGTTGCATTATTGCCTTTTGTTGCCTCAATTTGCTTCTTTCAACAAACTGTAAATTTTGACTGATTACCTCCTTTACTTCAAAGCTTCTCCATCGGGACTGCTTCACCATCAGCTCCCACAATTCATCAATTGTGAAATCTAACTTTGTCCTTGGATTATATATGTTGTCGCCTCCTAATTGTCCTCTCCATCCTTCTTCTTCCTCCAGGAAGGACTTGCTGTCCAAATTTTGAAAATATTTGCATGGAATAAACTCATTACAAAAATTAAATTTTAGACCTTCATGCTCATCACTAGTTATTAAAATAATTAATAAATCACCATATTCACCTTCAGCATAATAACAATTTACTACCCTCTCTGGTACATAAATTTCTGAAGTTTCTCTAACCATCTCCTAGGTTCTTTCATTGCCTTCAAAAACATCTTCTTGGGTTGCAAATCCTTGTTGTAGCAAAACTTCCATATCTCAATTTTCATCCTCTTTCAAACTACTGCAATTTATCATGCTAGAATTTTCCATGCTTGCAATTTTTCCACAGTCTTCATCTGTCTTTGGAATGTTCAACCAAACCTCTAAAAATATCAGCTCTACTTCAAAATCATTGGCATCTTCCATATCCTCCTTAACAGTCTTCAAATCTGAATTGTTGATGCATATTGTAAAGAAATTTTCTTCCATCATGAGACTGTTCTTTCTCACTCTATCTATTGGAATTCTCTCAGCTTTATCTCCTTGAGACAATTTTACTCCATCTTCTTCCTTTATGGAAACTTCCAATGATTGTCCATTTCCAATGTCTATAAACACATGCTCAATTAAAAACTTCACTATCTCAGCCATCTCTTCTAGCATATGCATTTCCTCATCAACATGAACACATCCTTCAAAGGTTATCCATCACCCTGCCAAATATGCAGCCATACACAAATTATCAATTTTAAAAACATAAGGTTCCTCATTTGATGCCTTTGTCGCCAAATCTTCGGGTTGATCTAAACTTTCCCAATAGTTCATAAGACTTTCAACAAATCTTTCCTCAGCATCCCTATCTTCATCCCCATCAAGGAATGATCCTTGTTCAGGATCACAATAAAAAAATATCATCCCATACTCAGCTGCTCTGAGTTCTTCCTCCAACCTTCCATACATCCTTTGCCTCAACTTCACCTGCAATAAATTCCATCTCACCTTTTTCTTCTTTAATTTCCAACCATATCTTTGGTCTTGTTTAAGTTCATCTAGAAGCATCATCACTATATTGAGTTCTTTCTTTAACTCGTCCATTTCTCTATCAAACTCCTCTTGACTCGTCTTCTTTTCTCTACCATTTTCCTTGGCATTCACCTTCCTTTTGTTGTGGCTTCTCTCTTCATCATGACTTCCAATAGTCATATTCTCCTCCTTTTGTGGACTCTTCTTTCCCACTCATGAATTGCAATAAGCCTTTCCCATATATGTAACAAGTTTGCAACTTGTCACCTTACCAAATCATCTTCTTGGTATACCCTTGGTTCTCTGTAGTAGAACTTCTCTTGATCTCTCCTGCTCCTCAACTTCCAACGTTGTAAGGCTTATGCACTTTAACTGCTCACATTCACCTCTTTGCTTGAGAATTGTGCTATTCTCTTCCTCCTCTTAGCAATTTCCTTGCTATTCTCTACCACCAGCTTCACTATTCTGCTGCTATAATCCTCCTCAGTCTATAAACACAGTTAATTCATAACCAAAATTTAAATCACAAACTCATACCTGCAAATCCTTCTAAGGATTTCATTCTCCCACTCTTCCTTTGGCTGGACTTAACAACCAGACTTCAAATGTGAAACTGCATTCTCTTTTCTCATCACGCTTTTATTGCACCCTCTAATTTTTCTTCCGCAATTCTACCTAACCGGGATTGTCACTGTCTACAATAATCTGTTGCATATCTCTTCTGCTTCAAAAGCAAGCAATCATCTTTCTTATTTTCCTTTGAAATGGAAAAAATTGTGTGTTCTTCCTCCAAGAGTTGCTACATGTACATCAGTTCTTTCAGATTAATTAAAAAATTGAAAAGAGTCACTTGCTTACCAGATCTGTATTGTTGTATCTTCAATCTCCCTTGCAGGCTGTAAATTTTATGTTTATACACTCATTTGTTCTACTTCTCAATCCCAAAGAGTGTAACAACTCTGATACCACAAATGATGACCTGCTTGGTCATCCAACCCACAATATGGGCAATTATAGATTCATTGAACTGCCCTATAACCTCTAGGTAGGTATCCCAAGACCATTTCTCTCGTGACTACCTTTCCTCAACTTAGTAGCTTTGTTCTATATGTGTAATGTGATCATGATTGATAACAATATCCTATCATACTCCTTGAAAACTTCTCTGGCTTTATTCTTTTCCCAAAAGCAACCTTCAAAACATTAGTTTATCCTCTACTTTCTTTCATCAATCACAAAGCATTATTCATCTCTAATCCTTACACCTAACTCCATCCTTTAATACCAGCAGAACTTTCCTCTCTAATTTTCTCTTGTCTTTGTACCAATGTAGTTGTAATGATCCCTGGTTACAGGAAGTTTTGATTCCTGTGATCAATGAACAAGATCTTTACAATAAGTTTCCCATATGGTTCATCCCTTCATTCAAATTGAATATTGTTTGTCCATAGGCTCATTACCAAAATCCCTCAACTACATTCCAATACTAGATAGACCTTACTTCTATCTATCTTCATATTCCATCTACGAATTTCCAGAATTAGAACTATAACATTATTTAAAACAAGAAATGCTTACAGGTTTCGATTCTCCAATTTTGTGTTATGTAACTTGTGGTGTCCACCCACATACTTTCCATAAGACATGATCTAATTCTCGGTTGTGAACAAATGAAGGTTGAACAAAGTACGCCCTCATCGAATACTTATTCGTCACAATCGATTATAGTGTGCTTTCATTCCACTACTGGTGTCATCTGATGTTTGAACCTGTCACCATTCATTTCTTTACAAGCCATGACCCTTATCCTTTTTTTCCCAATGCACCCACATATTTGTGTGCAGAACCACTTAATTCATTACGACCTCCAAGGGAGATTATTTCATTTCAATAAGACTATGTTTCTTCTCAATTCCATGCAGATTTTAACTTCAAGACTTTGACCATGCTCTGTAATCATGTACAAGAAGCAAATCGCGATTTCATATGTGGAAATCCTCTGTGAGTATTGTAATGCGCTATTGGATGAATACACACTTACAAAGAGCATTAATTCAAGCAAGATATAATCGACATGCATAGTTTAGCCAACTATGGAATCAATCGAATTCCTTCAAAATCGCATCAACGGACTCGAATTGAAACAAACTAACAAGGCACAATCTCCTTTCTATGTCCCTTATTGTGGGCCATGTTTTGACATGCCCATAAAACTAATTAAGGAAACAAAGTATATAATCTTTGCCAATATCACAGGTACATTCGAACCAAAACACATTGACCTCAGTCCTTAATGGAATTTCAAACCCTATACCTACATTCCTATAACTATCATCAATCAATAGACATACTTATATATCATAACAAATTCTTGAACAACATTGGATCATCGTTTATACATAACAAAGACATTAATCTTCACATAGACAGAGAATTCACAACCCAGAATGCATGTACCAAATGCTATTCATTAATCAAATTTAAATGTTCAAAAGCTTGGTTGGATATACAATGTAGGCATGCAACCCTGGTCGTTCTACTTTTCCTCACACTTACTCTATGTTTCCCCTATTCTTCTACACCTCCCCTATTGGCCGTAGGCTTATGAAATACTTATATTTAGAAATAAAACAATTTGGTTTTAGATCCATGAAACTTGCTTAATTGACCCTACAATGTTACTAATCCTAAAATCACTCCAACAATTTCTAAGATCCCTAAGATCTTCTTTATCCCAACAACTCATCCATATCCATAGTTCTTCTAGAACTGCAACTCATACGCTCTAGAATTTATATAATAAATAAAGAAAATAAAATCATTTACATTAAGGAATTTGAATTCCTCCTCAAATGTCGAGATCCCTCCTTTGGGGTTTTGCCTCAAAAAATTCAATGGATTTAGAAGCTATGATGCTCTTGCATCAACTTCGCCCATGGTTGATCCCACAAGAGAAATCATGGTAGTGCTTCTTCTACATCCTACTCCAGCATTGGTGACTACCTTTCTCGAGTGAGAGGGAAAATATTCTACAGTCACCATCATGGGGGGCAAAGAGCCACCCATGGGGGTCTTATTGATAGCAAATCGACGAAAAAGACTAGTAATGGCAACAATTCCATTCAATGGTTTAGCTCCAATAAACAAACTAGCACATGTTCTCAAAGGATAATCAATGGGACCAACTTCTAAATTCTTTAGGAGTTAATGACAACCCTAACCGTTGGGAAGAAATTAGTCGCATTGATTCATCATGTCCTAGAAAACAACATTGTTGAGAGTGTAGTCAACATTCTTTTTTTCCAATTGTTATTTATTTATTTGTTATATATATTTTTTGAGGTAACATATTTTGGGGAAAACTCTTGGACACTTCCCTTCATTTCATTTCAAGGATAATATTAAAGGTAAATCTTAAATTTTTTAAGGCATAAGGCAAAGTCAACAACAAAACTTAAAGTCGTTACAATAATAATGTTTTTTTAATTATTTTTTTAACTTCTATTTTTCTAGGTCGAGGGAGGTACAAGGTGGTGTTTCTCCCCTTTTTTTAACTATATTTTTTTCCAAAGAAAAAATATGTAATTATTTTTATAGTAAACTAAATTACATTTGGATCAAAATGCTCTTCATATTTTCCTATCATTGTACATATAATAGCAAGCTATTTCTTTGCGCATTCTTTTCTCAAAATGTTACAGAAATAGTTACATCATTAAAATAGTAACGTTGTGATAAGTCCTCATTCAAAGTAAATACATGTGTCTCATTATATCCAAGGTGCATGCAATAAGTTTGTGGAGTGGTCATCTTCTAGTATGAAAGTGATCCAAGTCCCTCATTTCAATCCCATTAATCTAGCTTTCAAAGGCCATCTACTATGTTGTTCATATCCCTATATCTGTGAGACAAATATATATGTGTGAAAGATGACATCTACAATTGTATATCATCATAAATGGGTCGTAAAGTGATTTTTGTGATTTGAGCTTCCTTTCTAATCCATTCAATGACCAAGAGAGAGAAACCAAGAATTTGAATTTGTTGGATCCCATGCTATTGGGCTAGCTAAAGAAGTAATTTAAGTGTCACGAGTTCACAAAAGTTATTATCTTCCTAGAAAATACTTGCTTTGAGGGATATATGGTGGGTGGAGGAGAGGTACAAAATTCCTCTTGCACGTCCTTTGGGGGATTTCCTTGCGAACCTCCATCAAACTATGCTCAAGGAAGAGCCTTGTTTATTACCTCTTCTATGATTTAATGTCTGGATTGTTTTCCCTCCTCTTATGGGTAAGCATTTAAGATATCGAGAGACTGAATCACACATTTGAGAGAGAGAGGGTCTCATTTCCTTCAAATAAGCTCATATTCATAGCTAGCCACACTCCCCAAGCTATGTTGAGGGGAAGGACATTGATTTTCTTGGTCTCCTTTTTGGAATACCAAGATCTGAAGGATTCTTATATATCTCCTGCTTCCCATACATTTTTCAATCATGTCATGGTTTCCACTTCTTTCCAAACATTTTTAGTAAAGGGAGATGTCGTAATTATATGTTCATTGGTTTCATCTACTTGTTTGCATAAGCTACACCAACCTAGACGATTAAAGTTCATTTTCTGAAGAACCTCATATCATGATAGTTTCCAGATAATTCTCCACCACTAATTTTGTTATGCCTCCATCATTTCCTCAGCCAATTCTCTATAGCCTAACTTAGGCACATAGGGTCCAATCCTAATCCTATTACAATTTTGAAATCCCATCTGCTATGTTGTTATTATCCCTGTATACATGAGATAAAGAGATATGTGTGAAAGCCAACATCTGCAATTATATATCATCATAAAGGGATTGTAAGGTGAAATTTCATATTTGAGCTTCCTTTCTAATCCATTCAATGACAAAGAGAGTATCTCAAAAAATTGAATTTGTTGGACCCCATGTTCTTGGGCCAACTGAAGAAATAATTTAAGTGTCATTAGTTCATAGAAGGTATCAGATTCTTGGACAATACCTTCTTTCAAGGATACATGGTGAGTGGAGGAGAGATATAAAATTTCTCTTGCACCTCCTTTAGGAGGATTTCCTTGAGAAGATCCATCAAACTATGCCCAAGTAAGAGCCTTGTTTATCAACTCTTCTCAAATTTCATGTTTAGATTGTTTTTTCCTCTTCCTGTTGGTAAGCATTTAAGATATTGAGAGACAAAATCGCACATTTGAGAGAGAGGGTTTCCCTTCCTTAAGATAAGCTCATATTCCTAGGTAGCCACACTGCCCAAGGTATGTTGAGGGGAGGGACATTGATCTTCTTGGTTTCCTTTTTGGAATACCAAGATTTGAAGGCATCTTCTATATCTCCTCCTTCCCATACATTTTCCAATCCCATCATGCTTTCCACTTATTTCCAAACCTCTTTAGTAAAGGGACGGGTCATAATTAGATGTTCAACGATTTTGTTTTCTTGTTTGCATAAGCTACACCAATTTGGGCCATTAAAGCTATTTTTTTCTGAAGAACCTCCCATGTGGGAGCCTTATTGTTTAAAACCATCCACATGAATATTTTATTTTTGGATGAACAATTTAGGTTCCAGATAATTCTCGACCACCAAGCTTGTTGTCCATCTAGACCTTCCTCAGTAAGTGATTTATAACCTAGCTTAGGCATGTATGTTTCGATGGGATTGAGTGACCAAAACAACTAATCATAATCTTCTCAAATTTTGGCATTGTTGTCTTTTAAAACCTCTATATATCCCTTCCAATCTTCAACAAATTCTTCTCTCAAGCCCAACTCCTCCCAGGTAAGCCATTATTGTTGTCAATTTGTAGATGTCTCCTAGTTTACAATTTGTCTAAGCATGTAAAATCGTTTACTTGTGAGACCATGACTTAGTTGAGGAGGTGATCTATGCAAACCTTTACTGCTTATCCAAGGATCAAGGCTAATTTGAATTTTTTTCACCTTTGTCCACCTTCCAGATCAACCAATTACCTACCAAATGAAACATTGAATTCATAGATTTCCAAATGATTAAGGCATTATGTAGTTATTTATTTGGGTTTCTTACCCAATATTCCATTGTAGCTCGGGAAATATATTTTGTATTGATTACTTGGACCCACAATCCTTTTCCCTGTGAAATCCTCCAAACATTTTTTGCAACTAGAGTTTTTTTAATTATCTTATAAATTATGTTTCTTAAATTTTAAAGTGTTAGTTTTAATTTTTGTTAAAAATATGTTTTCCCTAGTTTGGGGTTTGTTTCCCCTATATTTTCCATTTTCCCATATTTTATAAATTTGTATTTCCACTTTTCTATTTTTTTTTTCTTTTTTAATGATTTTGTTTGCAACTGTGTCAGTTTTTAAGGTTTATTTATGCAACAGTACTAGTTGTCAAACCACGGTTTCAAAGAAACCATAATTTTAACCTCGAAAAATAACTAGTCGCACCACTTTTCTATTTGAGGGTCAATTTTAAGATTTTATTTGCAACTACAACAATTGTCAAGGCCACAGTTTCAATCAAGCTATAATTTTAACCCTAAAAAGAAAATAGGTTCTATTAGGAGCACCAATTTTCGATTTGATGGTTGATTTCAAGGTTGATGTTCATAATGATATCATTTATGAAGGCCACGATTTCAAACAAGATATAATTTAAACCCCCCTCAAAAAATGGTGCTACTGGTAGCACTGCTTTTTTATTCAAGGGTTGATTTTGGTGTTTTGACCCAAAAATATGTGTTTTTAGGGCTAGAGTTCTTGTTTTGAGGTCACAGTTCTCGTCAAGCCAATATCCATGTTTGAACTGAATGAAATTTGTTTTCGAGAAATATATTATGCCCCCCATACTATAGTTTGAGTTAGGACCTTTACATACCCATCAAAGTACCCCTGAGGAAAAGATTTTTCCACTAATACCTCTCCCACTTACCTCATAACTCCACTTTTTTTAGGGTTTACACTGCTGATAAATTTGAACAGATATGAAAAGTGACTTTGATGGCTGGAATCATCATGTTATCAAATATCAGTGCATTTCCAATCATCTAAATTCTCCACATCATGAAGTATGGTATTATCCTGAACTTCTTCAATTCCTATCTTTCATACAAATCTTTCAAACATGATTCAACTCCATCCTTATTCCATACATTGTTGATACCCATCCATATACCCATGTGCCTCCAAATATGTTTAGAATAGATACAATCCACAAACAAATGATATGTTGTTTCAACGTGTAGTCTACATAATAAGCAGATGCTAGGACCTTCTTGGTTTCTCTTTTGTAGCATTTCCCAAGCGAGGACCCTACTGGACAATGCTAACCACGTGAATAACCTTGTCTTCATTGGAGCCCTATTTTTCCAAATTTTAGTCCACCACCATTTGACATTACACCCATCATTTTCATTGAAGTATATGTATCCCAACTTCATAGAATAATCCCTTCCTACCTTATTCTTAATCCACACCAGAACATCAAGCACCTCAAGAATGTGCATGATTATCTACCAACCCAAGATTTTGTGCAGACATCCACCCTTGATGCCATATATCTGTGGTGTTATGGTTTCCTACCAAATTCAAAGTGCACCTACCTTGGTTTTGTAACAACCGTATCAATTCATCATAAAAAAAAACCATTTCCACAACCCATAATGGCATAATCTCCTACCCTTACTTGAGTACCATTACCTACATGCTAGCCAAGTATGTACCTATTAATGGGAAGGACAATGTCAAAGGTTTTCACTAATTGGAAACATTCTGTATACTCTTCCTTTCACTTCTTATCCAATCCAACAAAGTTCTAGGAGTTATATACTTTTGTACGAGTATCCTCTTCCAAAGGCTTTCTTTTGAAATTAGGTTCCATAGAGATTTTGATGCAAGAGGTAATACAAAACCATGTATATTTTTAAGGCTCCAACCTCATCTTTAGGCTTGGCAAAAGTTTTCCATTTTACTAAATGAGTCCCAATTTTGTCATAACATCCTTTACAAGGAAATTAAATGAAATTTGTCTAATTTTCTCCCAAATGATTTTGGGAATGTGCCAAGGTATGCTAATAGAGAGCTATAGCCTCTATCACTAATTTGATTAGTATCGGGTGACCTACCCTTGAGAGCCATAGATTAACACTAGAATACGATCCTCTTCTTAATCTTGGAAACTAGCCAAGTCTAGTCCCTCTTGTCATAACCATTTGGGTTGATATTAAAACCAAGGTATTTTAAGCCACCATAGAACTCAACAAGACTAAAAGGGGAAAATACTCTTAATATCTACATCACCTCCTTATCTAAATTATCAAACAACATTTCAGATTTGTGGATGTTAATCTCCATACATGTTGTTGTATTATATAACTAAAGAATCTCCCTATACTTAATGCCTTCCTCCACAATTTTGTAATAGAATAATAATACATCATCCACAAAGAGAAGATGAGTAAGGTGACTTATAAGATCCAACCCCAATACCCTAGATAGCTCTTGTCATCGTGATCTCCAATATAGATCTACTAAGCCCCTCAACTGTTAACATAAATAGGTAAGGGGATAGAAAGAACCCTTGCTTTAGTCCTCTAGTTGATTTAAAGAATGGAGAGGTTGAGCCACTAATGAGAACAACATAAGAAATTGAAGTTACACACCCCATGATCCAATTAACCATATCCAAATGGAATCCAATGTGTATTAAGATGAGCCTCATGAAAGCCAACACACATTGTCATAAGCTTTTGTAAGGTCCAACTTGATCGCCATTGTTTGAGTATGTTTATATTTTATGGCATGGAACCTTCCCATGCCGAGGCTATGGCCTCATGGATCTAATGACCCTAAAAAAAACAAATTGTTTGGGAGAAATAAACTTGGACAATAATTTATTCAATGTAATTGCCATAAACTTCGATATCATCTTGTAAACACAATTATGCAAAGTAATAGTTCTAAAAGCATCAAATGTCTCAAGTTGATCAACCTTGGGAATAAGGGCAATGAATATTGCATTGAAAGAGCCATGAACCCTACATGAGAGCCTAACGTTACTCTTCCACCACTCAAAATAAGTCATTGAACAAAACTTCAAATAATCCCAAATAACACTCAATTGCTCACCTATCTAGGGTAGGGATCTTGTCTTTTTTAAATGTAGACAAAACACTCAAGAGCTATTCTTTAGTTATTTTCTCATGCATCTTAAGATTGTCTTCTTCCATAACAAAAGTAGGGAAATAAAATGTAATTTTGACTATTTCTACAATATTCACCTTTTCTTGCTATGTGTAGACATTTTCAAAATGTCTACCCCCATCTCATCTAACCCTTGAAAACTCCTTACATGTTCTCCTTTTGCATACGTCATTTCCCAAATTATATTAACATTTTTCCTATGATTGGCTACCTTGTGAAAATATTTTGTATTTTGATCTCCTACCTCCATCCAAACAACCTTGCTTTTCATCCTCCAATCCATTTCTTGTTCCATTAACAGCTTCAATTTAGTTTCTTCAAGAACTTTTACTATCATAACTTCTTCATTACAAAACAACCTACTCAAATTTCCTACAAACCTCTCCTCTAACTCTAGTTCTACTTCCTTCAAAGTCTTGTAATAATTCCTAAATCTTTTCCTTGCTCAAATTTCCTACAAACCTCTCCTTCAACTCTCGTTCTACTTCCTTCAAAGTCTTGTAACAATTCCTAAACTTTTTCCTTGACTACTAGAAGTGATGCTACACATTGTTCACTTGTAGATAGACCTTAAGGTGGATCACAAGTCTTCCAATTTTGTTTTACTAAAAACATATTTTTATTTATCTCCAAAATGTTGTAGTTTTAAGCCTGAAAAAGAAAAGAGGTGCCACTTGTAACACCTCTTTTCAATTTGGGGTTTGATTTTAAGATTTTTGTTGCAATTAAATTGGTTGTGAAGGCCATGGTTTCAAACAAGTTGTAATATTGCCCCCTTAGAAAAAGGGGGTGCTACCTGCACCACCATTTTTCAATTTGGGGGTTGATTTTAAAATTTATGTTGCAATAGTATCGGTTGTGAAAACCATGGTTTCAAACAAGTTATAATTTAACCCCTCCCCCCAAACCCCTAAAAAACATTATGTTGCAAGTAGCACCACTTTTTCATTCGAGAGTTGATTTTAAGGTTTTCATTGCAATGATACCAGTTGCTAGGGCCATGGTTTTGAATAAGTTGTAATTTTAA
>ML802841.1:298793-308797 GCA_009831015.1 Picea engelmannii | reverse complement strand
AAATAATGCTCTATGATTGATGAAAGAAAGAAGAGGATAAACTAATGTTTTGAAGGTTGCTTTTGGGAAAAGAATAAAGCCAGGGAATTTTTCAAGTAGTATGACAAGATAATGTTATCAATCCTAACCAAATTACACATACATAACAAAGCTACTAAGTTGAGGAAATGTAGTCATGAGGGAAATGGTTTTGGGATACTTACCTAGAGGTTATAGGGCAGTTCAATGAATCTATAATTTTCCATATTGTGGGTTGGATGACCAAGCATGTCATCATAAGTCTACAAGGAATATGAGGCATTTATCACTATAGTTTAGCCTCTAACCCCAAGAAATTGGTCTCAGACCACATCAACTCCATTTTGTCAAAATGATGGAATTCGTCCCTCATCTAGAACTCCTAGCTTTGGAACCAAGAATGAAATCCCTCATTTTCCTTGAGAGGGCTTTGTTTGGAAAGTTTATAGGCTTCTCAACACATGGGTAGCAAAATAATGGACCCCAAAAATTAATGGACATGTAACTGCTCTTGTCTCTAGTTGAGGGTTTATATCTTTCTCCTTTTAAACAAGGAAGAGTGAGATCTAATATTCAAATCTAGGCCATACTTCATCGGATCCAAGGGAATGTACCTGCCCCCATGGACCATTGACTTCAATCCAAAACTTGAAATTATTGTAGCCCCAGTTTGGGTCAGATTACCTCACCTCCCGTTAATTTTATGGGATGATAGCTCCCTTAGAATGATTGGGAAAGAATTTGGTTGGTTCACTGATCGTGCAAAACCAAAAGGGAATTTATATTCTTGTACATGAACATGTATGGAGGTTGATCTAGAGAAGGGACTATTTGAAGTCCTACAAACCAATATTGATGGGTGGTGATCCGAAAAATCCTTAGATGTCAATTTAACTCATAAGCATACATCAACTTCCAACCAGATCCAAGAATTATGACCGTTACTAACTATTTGCATCTATCATGTGAATCCACTTACTTAACCAAACTTTATTAATTTGCACAACTAACTTGCGGAATTAAAATGTTGAAATGAAGTGAAGTAAGAACATAAACAAGTCAAATGGAACATTACACAAGTTGTTAGCGGAGTTCACAAAAATATTTTTCCTATGTCTCTGGGCTCGCTTAATCCACAAACCGCTTCATTAATTCTTTACAAAGACTTCATTATCCCAACCCGGGACTAGTCTACAAGGGGAAAAAAGCTCTCACATAAAGTGGTTGTCCTTCTTCTCAAAGAGGTCTCACAACATGTGGCTCAGTGTCCCATCCTAAGAATTACAAGGCTATCTCAATAAGGACCTTTTGATCTGCTACATATAACTCAAGTGTGTATGTCACTATCAACTTCGCCTTGGAAAACCAAAACTTTTGACTGTAAACAATCTATAGTTCCATAGATGCCCAATGACACTACATTACAGATTGAACCATCCTAGGACTGACTTTCTATTCTGCTGCACAACCTCGGGTGTAGCTATCACCAACAACTCCACCTTAGAAAACTAAGACTTTTGACTATAAACACCCTATAGTTCCCATAGATGCCCAATGACACTGAATTACAACATACAAAAGGACTACATTCATAATCAAATTCCTTGCTTACTCTCTCTCAACGAGATTATAGAGACTCTCTACAAAAGTCTCTCAAGGCTCTCTAAGAACTCTTCTAAAAAATCTCCCAAAAAGCTTCATAAAAAAGCTTACATTAAAAAGCTTGTACACAAGCTTCTTTTTTACAAAAATGCATAGAACAAACCCTGCATAAAATAATTATCGCGAACTTCTATGCACATAGCCCTTGTGCAATGCAATGGTAAAAGCAATGGGTTTATATAATGGTCGTTGGGGGTTCAAAACCGCCCGATGCCGCTATATTCCCGTTTGGGAAATTAACCAAAACTAAAATACATTATTGCTTGGTGGATTTACAAATAACACCTTTGGCGCGTTGGTTAGAACTTTGAGTTGTCGGTCCAGAGGTTGTGGGGTCGACCTCGGTCGACGCCCATATTTGGCATATTCTTACAATAATTCACTTTAAATAGTAAATTATGGCTAACCATAACAAGATCTGCCCGTGGCACACTGTTTAAGTTGTTGTGTTTAGTCCGACGAGGTCAGGGGTTCGATCCTTGTTGAGCTCAACAAATTTTGAAACTCTTAGCCACATTGGCCAATTGGTGGGTGCCCCGTGGCAACCTATGATTGGGCCACATCACCTGACCATACACCCAATCAACTGCTCTATCAACATGCCACATCACCATCGTACTACCACATGTGATCCGTATAGTCCACATTCCATTCATACAGTGACACATGTCATCCTTCCAATGATGCCATGTGTCACCTGTCCTTTTGCCATTTTTACCTGTTTTGCCAAAACTTCAGAAAAACATGTTCCCTGAAAGCAAAAATCCAAACATGTTTCCAAAAACAACTATGTTGTTTAACTTTCTTCTCACAAGGCATTAAGATATACATCTTACATGGACATGGCATTAAATAGCAACCATTTCTAGTTATTTCACTCTTTTAATAAGTACTCTACCTCCATACTTCATACAAAGAAGATTATTTCTATCCTACTTTACAACAATGGAAAAATAATTTGGAGGTGCTACATATGCATGCTAAACTTCACTATTCAAAAATGATAACCATGAATGTTCCACTTTAGGTTGCTTCCCCTTAATGGAATCTTCAATTGATAGGTGGGCTTCTTCTTCTGACAGTACTAAAAAAAGCCTTACAACTGTTTTTCTCTGATACTGACACTGTCTCTGAATCCAAGAACCCACCGTATCCAATCACAGGATTTCCTAACAGCTTGTATAACCTCAAATATCTAAAACCAAGCACTAATGTTGTGTCATGTGTAGCTCACTTTGGACATATGAGCATCTATCCATGCTAGAACACAACTCCATATCCCTCATCCTCCAAAGGTGATACTGGGAGAAAATTTACCTTTAGCTCTGGAACAAACAACTTCTTTGCCATCTCTAGAGGATCCTCCCGACTCTAGTTGGAATCTCACACATCCAACCTCCTTCACTACATAACGGGTATTAGTCCCACAACCCACATAACAGTCTGAATTTATCTTTGAAAAGCTAAAGAACATTGACCTCATTCCCATCATCTGGCGAGATGAGCCACTGTCCACAAACCATGCTTCAATGTCCTCATACACTGTACTACCAAGACAAGCCATCAGAGAGAATTCCTTCTCAAACTTCAAGGCAAAATTATCAACCTCAACTGATGTTGCTACCTGTTTCTTTATAGGTGCTTTCACAACTTCCTTGAACCACTTCAGATGAAGTCGTGGATGAAGTTTCCAACACTTCTCCATTCAATGTCCACTCATATTGCAACGAGTGCAATAATTCTTGCCCATGCTCTTAGACAATGATCCCTTCTTTCCATGTAAACTTGGGTATTCTTCATGTCTTGCCTCCTTTTCGGTGGACATGATCAACTTCATGTTCAAAGATTTCCTATTTCGACACTTGGCCTCACAATGGTTAGGTGATTGACAAAAAGTGCAAGGGTACATATTCCACAAGCTTTGAATTGGACATTTATTCTTCTTATAATCAAAGAAAGATTTTAAGTAATGATGAACTTTATATCTTTCATGGTTGTCTTTAGTGCATAATTGATGAGGAGAACTCGACTTAGCTCATCCTTCAAAATGGTCATCTCTCTTTGGAGATGACTTGCAATCATTGTCACCGTCATGGTGTGATGCACCATCAACTTGCAAGCATTCTTTTTGCATTGACTTAGACTCGTCACTTGAAGAATTTCTTGCCTCAGTTGTTTTGGAGCATTCTCCAACTTCCTTTTTACCATAGCCCATTCATGCATAACGAGGTCATTCTGCCACTTCTATGTGATTAACTATACCTTGGCCATTAAATCCAAGGCCTTTTCCTTCATATCCCATTTTCATTAGCAGTTTCAAACTAACACCTTTAGTGTGCCTTTCAAATGCACCAAAAGAATAATCTTGGTGGGAAGAATGCGAAATCGAACAATTACTTCTACTGTGTACCTCAAAAATATTTTTTAAATCTAATGTGAAGGATGGTTTATTTAATCCTTCCGCACTCAAAAACTTTATCAAAGCCTCTTTTATGGCTTGTAGTTGAAGTTGCAACTTTCGCTTCTTATCTTCCGATATGTACAACAACCTTCTCAACTCAACATTCTTTGCCTAAATACTCTGGTTGATCTCTTCGAGCTCTTGAAGCCATTCTTGCTTCGATGCTTTTCCCATGGTTTTCCTTTTACAACCAAGATCTGCACTTTCAAACTGGAAGTCTTCAGGCGTGCCTTCACCTTGCTTGGATTCACTCACAAATACCTGTCAGACCTGCTCCAATACCACTTGATCCGAAAAATCCTTAGATGACAATTTAACTCGTAAGTATACATTATCATCCAACTTGATTTGGGAATCATGACCATTACTGACTATTTGCATCTATCATGTGAATCCACTTACTTAACCAAACTTCATTAATTTGCACAATTAAATTGTATAATTAAAATGTTGAAATGAAGTGAAGTAAGAACAACAACAAGTCAAATGACACATTACACAAGTTGTTAACGGAGTTCACCCAATCTTTTTCCTACGTCTTCGGGCTCGCTTAATCCACTAACCGCTTCTTTAACTCTTCTTTGCAAATACTTCATTTTCCCGACCCGAGACTATTCTACAAAGGGCAAAAGGCTCTCACATAAAGCGACTATCCTTCTTCTCAAAGTGGTCTCACAACATGTGGCTCATTGTCCCATATTGGGACTTACAAGGCTCTCTCAATAAGGACCTTCTGATCTTCTACAGAGAACTTAAGTGTGGATGTCACTATTAGCTTTGCCTGAAAAAATTGAAACTTTTGACTGTAAACACTCTATAGTTCCATATATACTCAATGGCACTACATTACAGATTGACCCATCCTAGGACTGAATTTCTGTTCTGCTACACAACGTCAGGGGTAAATTTCACTAACAACTCCACCTCAGAAAACTGAGACTTTTGACTACAAACACCCTATAGTTCCCATAGATGCCCAATGGCACTGAATTACAACATTCAAAAGGACTATATTCGTAAGAAAATTCCTTGCTTATTCTCTCTCAATGAGATTACAAAGACTCTCTACAAAAGTCTCTCAAGGATCTCTAAGAACTCCTCTCAAAAAGCTCCTAAAAAAACTTCATAAAAAAGCTCCCATTAAAAATCTTGTACAAATGTTTTTTTTTTTACGAAAATGCATAGCGCAGACCCTACATAAAACAATTATCGCGAGCTTCTATACACATAGCCCCTATGTCGTGCAATGGAAAAAGCATTGGGTTTATATAATGGACGTTGGGTGTTCAAACCCACACAATGCCGCTATATTCTCATTTGAGCAATTAACCAAAACTTAAATACATTATTCCCCCAACGAAATTTACAAACAGTTCCTTTGGCGTGTTGGTTAGAACATTGAGTTGTTGATTCGGAGGTCGCAGTGTCGACCTCGACCGACGCCCATATTTGGCATATTGTTACAACGATGCAATTTAAATAGTAAATTCCGGCTAACCATAACAAGATCCACCCATGGCACTCTGGTTAAGTTGTTGTATTCGGTCCGACGAGGTCGTGGGTTCGATCCTCCCCAAGCCCAACAAATTTTGATACCCTTAGCCACATTGGCTAATCAGAGGGTGCCCTGTGGAAACCTCTGATTGGGCCACATCACCTGACTGTATACCCAATGAACTGCTCTGTCACCTACCACGTCACCGTCCTACTGCCACCTGTCACCTACCACATCACCGTCATACTACCACATGTCAGCCATATAGTCCACGTGTAATCCATACAATGACACATGTCATCCTTCTAGTGATTCCACGTGTCAGTTGTCCTTTTTCCATTTTTACATGTTTTGCCAAAACTTCATAAGACAATATCTTTCTCATACGACGCATGTTTGAGTCAGTTCAAGTTGTGTTGGAAAGCTCTCATCGAGCTCTACTGAATGAAGTCATTTCCATCACCATTTGAGACTATCAATTTTTTAGCATTCTCAGATCTACTTGGATTAGGTGGAGTCACTAACAAGATTTAGATTATGAATGGTTTCCATTCAAATGCATGGATTTTCATGCTTACATACATTTTGGTAAAAACTATCCAAAAAACCAAGAAGAGCAACCTTCTTCAAATTAGTAGTTAGAGCTACAGTCAAGGAAGGAACCCGGGTTCAAGATGATTTCAAGTAGGTGAAGGAATTTTCAGTGAAAGGGGCCATCAATCAAAATCCATCACAAGAGGGTCCATCTTTATCAATCAACAACAAATTTGAAGTTCTAGGGAACTCAAAGGAAACAATAAATGTAGAAAATACAGAGAAGGAGGTTGAAGAGGAGTAGATAAAATATCTTAATCTTAAACCAACTCATCCCAATAGTGGCATCGATCCATCCCCTAAGGATCCAGTGTCTAATGCTCAAGAAAAAGATGAGGATGAAGAATATGCTGAAGAGTAAGAGGAGGAAGATGATGTAGTAGAGGAAACAAAGGAGGAAGAAAGGGACTTATCCCAAGAAGAGGAAAAATAGACAGAGTCAGAAGAGCAGGTCCATCCCAAGTCCTCTAAATCCATATCCTTTGCTGAAGTTCTAAATAAGGCATCAAATCATTCCCCTCCCTTTACAAGGGGACACAAATCTAACTAGGATTGAATAACTCGTGAGGCATAAATCCATTTGGCATGTCAGGCATCCCTTGACTGTTTTCTCCTTAGTTAATTATGCTATGTTTCTATGTTTTTATTTTGTAACCAATTTGAGAGAATTTATCCTTGTACTCAGAAAATTGATATGAAAAGTCCCAGTAGAAATATTTGATTGCTTTCCCCCTTTCTATGAAGGGAGGTTGGAAATCAACAATATTCTCGATCAATTCTATCTGTATGAATATTGTTGGCTATGCCACAACCCCTCGTATGAGCACTATGTAGATTGATACTTTGTATTAATATAATTCTATGTTCTGGTTTATATAAAAAGAAAAAAGAAAAGAATAAATAGAAAAATAAAAGAAGAAAGTTTGTTCTTTTTCAATTTAAAAAAAAGGTTGTATCTTTAAATTTTATTTTTAATGCTTTTATATTGGTTTTAAAAAATGTTTTTTTCTTATTTTTTTTAATTGTTTTAAATTTTTGTTTTTTTAATTGGTTGTATATTCCTTTATTTTCGCTTAAGTTTATTTTAAATTTTTGTTTAAATTTCATTTTTTTAAAATTTAATATTATTATATATATTTTAATTGGTTGTATATTCCTTTATTTTCGCTTAAGTTTATTTTAAAATAGTGTTTACATTTCTTTATTTTTAAATGTTTTTTTTTTTTTAATTTAATTTAATTATAAATGGAGGGTGAGATTTTTTTTTTAATAATTATTATTTTTTTAATATAGATTGTATTTTTTTTATAATTTTATTTTAAATATTTTTTTTCTAGTTCTAGGGTTTTCCCTTTTATTTATTTTTTAAATTTCTCTCTTCTTCTTTTCATTTTTTTTGGTTGCAATAATATAAAATGTTGTAGTTTTAAGTTTGAAAAAAGGGACACTACTTGTAGTATCTCTTTTCGATTTGAGGTTCAATTTTAAGATTTTTGTTGCAATGGTATTGATTGTAAAGGTCATAATTTCAAACGACTTTTAATTTTACCCCCCCCAAAAAAAACGGGATGCTACATGTAACATCACTTTTCAATTTTGTGGTTGATTTTAATATTTTTGTTGCAACAATATCTATTGTTAAGAGCATAGTTTCAAACAAGTTATAATTTTAATCGCCTCCAATAATAATAATAAAAATAGAAAATAGAAAAAATTCATTGCAATAAAGATAGCACCACTATGCAATTCAAGCGCTGATTTTAAGCTTTTTCTTGCAACATTATTGGTTGTTAAAGCTACAACTTCAAACAACTTGTAATTTTAACCTCAAAAAAGAAAAATGTGATATTGGTAGACCACTTCTTGATTCAGAGTTGATTTTAAGGTTTTTGTTTGCAACATTATGAGGTTTTGGCGACAAGGTTGCAAATCACTGTAATTTTAACCCCGAAAAAACATGTGATTTTGGGAGCACCACTTTTCGATTCAAGTGTTGATTTTGTTGTTTTTTAACCTAAAAATATTCGTTTTTAGGGCTAGAGTGCTTGTTCTAGGGTCAATTTTTTTATCAAGTCAAAAACTATATTTTATCCACATTTGTGGATGGCATCTATAGTAAACCCATTAGTGTAGACTAGTGCGCCTAACTAAGGGGGATTTGAACTAGGCACACACTGACACAAAATTAGCCAAATGTCCAATGACATTGGCAATAATCAATTGAGCGAAGACCTTGGACTATGGAGGATCGACAATCTTACCTAAATAGAGACTTCTGCTAACGACTCCAAAGTTAGGTCATAACCCAACACCCATGGTTTTATAAAGAGACCCATTTTTTCCCATGAGCATGTATTTGTTCTTTGACTTTCTATTAATAATTCACTTCTTAACAATAATAGCTCACATGTTTTCAAACATTCGATTTTGTATATGTTGAATGTTGTGTAGGGACTAACAACGAGGAAACAAAAGGCCCTCCCAAGTTTATTTTTTTTAATGAAGAATGCAAAAGATCATGAATTGGTCCTCAGTGCATTTAGAGTGGTGCTGGAAGTTAATGATGGTGGGGGGACTTTTATAAAACTATGAGGGATATAGTGGAAAGTGATGTATAAATGTTGTTTTCACTTACAATATAAACACCAATCCAATGAATCAAAGAATTAAGTTATATTTAAATTACAACAAGCATTTCTGGAGCAATGGTCAATAAGACTGACAAGACTTGCAATCACAAAATCTTACAATAGAAAAAAATGATAATTGAAAAAATATTATTGTTAAACATATTTTTCTATAATATGTATATACTAACAAAAAAAAAACACAAATTAAGATTTCTGCTATATTTACTCTCATATAAATTGCTTTTCATTTTTAGTAAGATTGAGAAAAGCAAATACACACAACAAGATGATATCCACATACTGATAAGGTTGTCAAAAAAGTGTCCAAGGAAAAGATAAAAGAAATAAGAACAATTAGATCTGTAATCATTATCTTTTTAATGTGTAATCATAAAGTTTACTTATTGCATAAAACACTAATTTTAATTGTTTCATTGTTGTAGAAAACAAAGCAAAATGGAACACATTTATCACATAAGACAATATGACAAGGCAAAATAGGGTTGATCACAAATTTTGTGAGTACTTCCTTTTCCTTACTTAACAATTCATATTTGTTGTGATTTTTAAGTTTAAATTAATTTACAATTGTCTTGGGATGTTTTCTACTAGGTGATAATATACAAAGAATAACCATATAGACATTTGATTAACATTGGATTACATATGGATTGTGAGTATATGCAGGAATATCAAGGCTTAATTGAACAAATTTTAAGTAGCTATGCCATTCGGCTTGAAGAATGCCCGGTGTTCGGATCGTTGTTGCTGCGTTCTGCGATTCCACAAGTTCCTTGAAGTTTACCTTTATTTATGATTGGACTGTGTATAGTGGACTTAAGGAACATGTGGCTTTGCTACGACTAATGTTTGAAAGGTGCAAATGCAGCTCTCGTGGAATATTCAGAAGTGCATATTCTGCGCTCCTCCTTTCGGAGTTTGGGTCATATTGTGTGCAAGGATGGCTTGCTGATCCTGCGTGCATTGTGGATTTACCGCCCCCGGAGGGAGAATGTATGTTGCGAGCATAATTGAGGCATAATATTACCGCAGATTCATCCGCAATTATGCATGCAGAGATCACGGCGCCGATGGAAGAGTGGGTGGCTGTGGAAGAATGTTTGGCTTGGAGCACGCAGTGTGA
>ML802841.1:280850-298279 GCA_009831015.1 Picea engelmannii | reverse complement strand
TGTTAATATGATAAAGGTGTTGTGATGTGTTAATTCTTTAGTCTGACTAATAGGAGATGGTGCTCTATAATCACTATCCCCTTGTGCCTACTTCTACCAAGGATTGAGTATGATGGACCTAGACACCTATGTGATTGTCTAGTGTGTGATGAGGACCAATATTTTCTATTTAATTAATGACATCATTGAATGTTTTTTTATAATGGCCATTGTTAATTATTGGATGATGGTCAGTATGATTGATCCTTGATAGTATGGTTGACACCATATGCACTTGTTGACGTGTTAATGTTTTGGATATTAATATTACATGAATCATTGGTACTTGTTGACCCACATGAGTGATTATTCTTGTATATTCCATTCCAATATTTTCTTCCATACTTGGAAAAATTTCAATATCATTGTGGGTTCCTAATGTATCACCTTGATAAGCCTAACTTCTACGACCCACATAATACTCACTTCATTTTCATGACCCTCATCATGCACCTATACTTAGAAATTTTCTTGGATATTCATTCATGGGTGTAGAGCACTATCCCAGTTCTCCCGCTATCCCGATTGTTCATTGGTCTGCTTGTCCTCTTGTCCCGATCCTTCTATCATTTCGCCATTCATTCATCCCACAATCCCAACCGCCACTTACCTTGATCATCCGTTGTCCTACTCACCCGCTCCCCCGATTGTTCATTGTCCCTCTTGTCCGCTCTCCTGATCGTCCGATCCCTCGATTGTCTGTTGTTTCGCTTGTCCACTCTCCCATTTTTTCGCCACCTCGCCATGCTTTATGTCTTGTCTTGTCACGTTTCCCAACATGCATTAAATTATACTTTCTGGAAATGACTACCACTCATATAAGTGTTAATACTGTCTCGAGACAACTTCCATAAATTTTAATACTAATTATCATTAAAATCATTGAGTTAAGAGCCTTAGAACATGTTAAGATAAACAAGTGTATTTTGATAATACCCTTTTGAAAAGATTTATTCATTAATCTGTCACCTTGATTAAGTATGACAACTTGAAAAAAGGAATAGTTCTGTGGATATACTATCAACTTCTTGGGATGAGAAGACTAAATATTTCAGTGGTCCCAGGCCTACATGTTCTATTCTACATTACCACCCCTAGAAAAGAGTTCGAACATGATTTGGATTTCATGAATTGCATCTACAAGTTGTGTTCCAGAAGTTTATGATTTCAAGGAATTAATTTCATGGTGTATAGGAAAGTTTGACAATGAATGAAGGATTATTCAGTTACAGGGAGAATCACCCATCTCTTTAGCTCCCTCAACTTTCAAAAGGATGTTCATGCTCCCCGAGACGATGATGATTTTCAAAAGTGACGAAGTTGATGACTTCTTGAAGATGAAGAAAAGAGGATTTTAGCTTCTACAGGACTACCTCAAAGACACAACAATTTTTCTAGAAGACCTGTCAAACATTCAGGTAAGTTCACTAAAAAACCCATACCGAGAAGTGGCGTGATTGTTCACCAGAATTACTAGATAAGAATCTATGGCTATTGTTCGTAAAGTTGCTTTGTACATAATTCATTTCTAAATTCATCAGAACTCCATCTTCGACTTGGCCATGATGATTTCAAGTGAGTTTTATTTTCAGTTGGGAAATTTTAGAAAGAATACAAGGTTTTATATATCCTCATAGTTGATTTTCGCTGTGATCTACTATCATGTTTTCAATGGCCTGTCCTTGGGTAAAAATGTTAATTGTAAATTTGACCCTGTGCAAATGTGCTACCCCGCACTTTGGAAGCAAAAAGTTGCATATAACCTCTATGGAGTGAACAATGCTTTTATCTCATCTTTAAAAAGGCTAATTTATAGACCCATTACATAAAGATTATCTCTGGAAGTTGCCTCTTTCTTAGAGAAGAAAGGAAGTTTTGAAACCATGGAAAATTTCATTGTTATTAGACTTTATTGTTCGCTTGAGAAACCTTCATATCTGCCATACTATGTGTCTGATAAAATATTTATAGTTGAGATATGTAAACAATATAAATTTTGGGCTCACTTCTTCAACAATAAAAGGAAAAAAATAGTTCATCCCATTACCATGGAAAATTGGGGAAATAACTATAAAAATCATTACACATCTTGATGAAATATCAACTCGGTTTAATTTATTCAATCAAAAGAAAGAGAATAAAATCAAGGGTTTCGACCTTAGTCAATTATTTATGACACACATGAAATTTGTCGAATAAAGCGTGTCATTTGCCAAAACATTCTTATTTGGAGAAGAAGAAGGTGGCAGTCAAAACCCTCAATGGTTACATGTGGAGGAATTACAAGAAAATATTGAGATAGTCATCAATACAATTGATCAACACAAACAATGAGAAAGATTTGGAATTGAGAGAATTTCATGGTCCCCAAACGTTTCTAAAAAAAAAGGCCCACCTAAAGGAAAACTAGAGAATTTAGTTCAAGAACAAAGAAAGTCGTCGATGGATAATTTTGATGTCGAAGGAGAAGAAAACCCTCCTTAGGTGTAACACCCCATATTTTGACCTTAGGTAGTTAGAACATTGTTGTTTACTAATCTTAATAATTCAAAGTTTAGCATTTGTTTGGAGTCAGTTAGACTTTGTTAGACATTGACATGTGTACATCTAGACCTATTTGTATGTTACATGATATATACTCATCACAAAGATAGTTATCTGATTATTTAAATATGAAAATTAAAATGGGTAAGTTCGGTACATGTATACCAATTCAAGTTATGTTGTGAATGTATAATAGATGCAATGCATGCTGTAAATAGGAATACATTTCTTAATTGAGTGTCAATGCAAATATGGATTCTTATATAGATTTGTGATGTATTTGCATCAATAAGTGTTATTGGTGAACTAACCTACAGGCTGATGAGCTATGTGATAGCCAAATGACTATAGTATTGAGGTAATTGGGATGTCGTAGACATCAAGAAGATACTGTATGCTATAAGTTGTACTTACTATTTAATTTATGATTCGAAATATTACTATGATCTATGGTAAGTGTGGTTTTGACATGATGCACAACTTACCCAAAGTGGATGTTTGATGATGTGACTCTAAGAACAGTAGTTGCACAGTATGGCTTGATGTAGGGTGTTGATCCTAGTTCTATGAGGTGGAGGTAGTTCGCACCATTTATCCTCCGAAACCTAGAGTCGTGGGAGGGCTGTGTGAAGTCACACTCCCCTAGACATGTGATGGCGACTGCTAGTTGCCTGTTGGGGAAGCTTGGTCGAGATGTATGACACTTTCGCTTACGGGTTCTATCTGAAGTCAGGTCAATATAGTTGACGTTCCAGCTTAGTCCAACAGAGGAAAGGATAGGATGGAAGATGGAAGTAGGTTAGGAATGAAGGATGATTCAATGTTAGTTAAGAATACTGAATGGGGATTAGAGATGCCACTATTGTTTACTCACTTGGTTCCTACATGTTTAAAACCCTCTTTTGATTTTCTGTTGATATTTTAAGTGTGATAATGAGTTATTAATGAATACATGTAATTTTGTTTGTTAAGATTATTAAATGATGCATTGCTTGATCTGTTGCCCTACATGTCTTAGTGTGATCATATATGAACTATGCACTAGAGACAATGATTGTTTATCATTAGTACATGCATGAGATATGTGTCCGCTAGCTATGCACACATACCCTACACATGTACACTAGTACAATTAATTAATCTATTAATTATTTAAGTAGATTATTAACTATTTAATTGAATGTTTATTGATGATGTAAATTATATTGCATACAAAATATCTAGAAGCATTAAATACTTTCTTGACTTTGATTGATGGTTTGTATGATAAATTAAATGAGCATGGTGGGTTATCATGTACATTTTGGGGAAAATTGTCAAATTGTATTTATTAGCTAGCATGAGAAGAAAGACTTTGCATTTAATTTATTGTTGTTTAATGCAAGTCATTTATATTTTAGTTTTATTTTAATATTTTCCCAAAAATCTAAATAAGGGAGGTTGATGGATAATAATGAGGGTGGTTGAAGAGACTTGAGGAAGGGTGTATGGAAACTTGATAAATAGGGAGAAGAAGTGGTGAGGAGGGGCATTGGGAGGTTTGAGCATGATGAGAGGTTGTGAAAGCTTCGGAAGATATATTTCTTATGATGGTTTTCTTTGAGCATTTGTGCTTTGTTGTTCTTGGAGTCACGGGCACAGAGGGCCAAGAAACCGAAAGGTTTCTTGGAACTAGGAAGTCGGCTAGACTCCTAGTTGGCTGGGAGGATTACATTGTTTCACCCTAGGCAAGCGGGAAAAGAATACTTGGAAGCATCCAGAACTACATTACAACTGATGAGCTTCAAAAAACTAAGGAGGAGGTATTTTTCAATGGTATTTTGTTATTGACATTTTGGATATACTTATGTTTTAGTTTCTAAATCTTAGAGTTAACCTATTTCTTATTTCATCATGTTATTTAGATTTATCATTGAGCAAATGTAGAAAAGTTTCGGAAATGAAAATAAATGAAATTATGTTTAAACAAAGTTGTTATTGTGTATGTATTTAATTAATGATTAATTGTTTAACATCCTGGATGGGTGTTACATTTGGTATCAGAGCCAAGCTGCAACACTTGAGGCCTATGAGCCCTTTGCACAACTATATTCTAGTTACTAAATAGAACCTGTTGTCTTAAAAATAGTATAATCTAATTTATATCATGAGAGTTAAAAATGGATAATATGCGATGTGTATTGAACACTGAGTTTGAAAATAGCTTATGTGCCAAAAGTAATGGATAATTTGTGCCCCGGATTGAAACCAAGGAACTATGAAAACCCTCCGATGTTTTATCAATATTACTTCTTTTGAACCAAATTCAATATTTTGGGGCCATGGATCTGGATACCTTTGTGTTTGCATACTTGGATTTTGATTTTGGTAGAATCTTCTTACCCTTTAGCTATATGCGTTGCCCAAGACACCCTTACGATCCGCCTTTTTCAACTTGTAATTCAAAGGTGAACTCCTTCCACCCTCTGCTATGCGAAAGGGCCCTGCAAAGCTATTCTTAATTGCAATCACCAATGTCAAAGCACATGTCACCATGGAGACCATCAAGAGTGTAGGCTAACTGTCCAATTTTTTTTCCAATATTGCGGGCATGAGGCAACAAAGCAGTGTTTAGAAAAGGAGGAAACAATATTCTGCAACAAGGAGATAACTTATACATTTCAGGTCTATCAACATATAGACGTTTTCAAGTGTTGGCGAGTTACAAGAAAGAGGAATTTGAACTGTATGCAAGTCTGCCCCACGAAATTTGATTGTGGACATCCGTGTACTCTCAAATGCTACCAAAACTGCACGACGAATCCCTGTTCTATATGTGTTAAGATTGAAAAAAAAAAACTACAAAAGAAAAGTTGCGAGAGTCAGAGGAACTTAAATTGCAATTGAAAGAATTAGAAAATGAAATAGAGAGATCAAAATTGCAGGATGACACATGAGAGACATCAATCATAGAACTTGATTCAGAAGGAGAAACTGCAGCTGAATATTTGCAGGTTTATTGTCTTACGATACTTCCTTAGGCATGATCTAGTTCCGTAAATTTTAACTATTAAGTGTTTTATTGTTAGTCTAACGTTGGCTATTGATATATCCGAGGAACGCTCTGCAAATGCAGGTTAAATATAGGACTGAAAAGTTTATACAACCGTTACATGAAATTCTTTCTATTGTGACCAGGATCCAAAGGGTCCGCAACATGAAATTACAAATCAAGTTTGTAGAAACTCAGAGGGATCTGATTAGTCCCATGGCTCCCACACAACTCCTATTCCATGGAACTAGCGGGGATGGTATTCAAGGGATTGTAGATAAAGGATTCCAACTTCCACCTGCAGATAAAAATTAAATATATGCTTACCCTTTAGCTATGCATGAAATTGACTATGCATGGAAGGAATATTTAGTATGGACATAATCGTTTCCTGCTTCTAAAAGTGATATTATTATTGGAAATGTCTGGTTCTATCCATCCTTTTGGGTCTATGAAGGGAAGGGGTGTGAGCATTATGGATATGGGTTTTAAAGAACAACAACCCTTTTCCCCTTAGGAAACCATCGTAAACACCAAACTCGTCTCCTTTCTTCAGAAACTTGCCTTCATTTTTTATGAATGTAATGCTACCCACCTAGTGCCACAGCCAGACGGTGGTGAATACCATCGACTTTTCCATTAAGCTAGGTCTGTGGATTGGAGGAAGGATACTGCTCCAAGATCTCCAAAACTCCTCCTCTGCCTCAACAATTTTTCATGGCCCCTAATAAGCTCAAACTTGATAAATAATTTCAGCGTTATTAGTAATGTTGCTTGAAGCCTAATGCCCAAAATATTTAGATGATAGTGGTCGTAGATAGGAATTAGATCGGGAGTCGAGAAGGATATTGAGATGTTCTTTTAGTTTGTGAAACCCTTACTTTTCCATCGTACAGTCGAGTGAATATTAGCGATAGCTTGAGATATGGCGCCTTGGCCCAACAACAAGGTTGTCCAATTGTCAGACTCCGAAGGTTTATTCTCGTTTAATATACATACTCTACTTTTAGAGATACTTGTTCATTGATGGTTTAGCTCTGGCACAGTGTTGGCATCCCTACATGCATTTTTCCTTTTAAAGTGACAAATAACAATTCCTGTAGTTGCCTACGCTTCGTCATGTAAATATTGCTACTTGAAGGTGACTATTTGGTTGTAAAAAAGATGTTTTGATTGTTCCCAATTTATTTTTTTCGTTTTCATGCTTCATTCATGACTGAAAGCATGAATGAAGCATTAAAACTTATAATCAAATTGCAATTATATCCAAGGCTTGGTCTTTATGTAGGGTCAATGTTCTTACAACTCTTTTAATGAATATTGTTTTGCTTTGAAGCTTATCATATATCAATAAAACATTTGTTTTGAGTTACTCCTGGATTATAAGCTATATCTTGAGTACTTTGTAGATACATCAAGAATAGATTGGCATTAAGACTATAAGCTTCTTCATTTAAAGTTCTTGGTAGATTATTTTTTATTTTAAATATTTTTTATTGGTATTTTGATTTTTGGATCGCATCCTCTCTTAACCTTGGCAAATCAAGGTACCCATTACATATGATGAGATTCAAACACAACTCGGTTGTACCCTGTACTCTGTTTGAAGTGGCAGTTTGAATCGACAGATCCATCATTACAAACTAAAGTCTTGGGTTTTTCTCTGTACTCAGGGCATTCATTACCCGAAACACCTGATTTTCATGGTTTGAAACCCCTTATGCTCTCATTTTGGTTGCGTTAGGTTAACTGTGGGTTTCATTCCTTGTTACTTGCTCTGGCCTTCCTCTGTTTCTGCTACCTCTTATGCTCACAGTGAGATCTGGTCGCCTTTGTGACTGCCTGTCCAAACCCTTATGGCCCCTGTCATCTGTGTTGAGCCGAATGGTTCCCAAACTTTGCTGTTGTGTGATGACATGAGTGAAGACCTTAAAAGTCAGGGTTGGGTTGTGTTTCTCAAGAAATTCCAGGGTTATAACTTACAAGCAACCCAAGAGTTCCCCCTCACATTTGATGGATGTAGAGCCAAAGTGGGCGATATTCAATTGGAAATCATCGAGGAATTTCTGAGTGAGGCAACAAGCTTCCCCCTCACCGACCAAAAATGTTTTAAAAATTCAAAGTTGGAAGAGGTACCATGGAGTCTGTTCGTCACCTCTCGAAAAATTCAATGCCGTGACAAAGGTATGACGCTATCTCTGTTGAAATATAGATGGCACAGTCTATTGGCAGTGTTAAGGAAATTTTTTACTTGTGAAGGTCGCTACGACCTCATCTTCCTTTATCACATAAGACTGCTAATGCATTTTATCGGTTTCCAGTTAAACATGCCTTTTTAATTATTACAAAGTTTATATAAGATGTCAAAGAGATATAAAAGGCAGAAATTGGATTCCAGCTTATTTCATCATGGGTTGATTAAGTTGTTGATAGTCCATCATCTGAAACTACTTAATGATGACTGGGATGCTTTCGTGACTCGCAATGGCTTTGTTACAGTAAACCCCGTGGAGACTCTGGTGGTTGATAAACCTATGCTAGAGAAGTCTCTTTTTCCCTCCAGTGATAGGCTAGTTTTCTTATGTGAAAACCCTTGTGAAAGGGCTACGCCCGATCAGTCTATGTGTGAACAACAGGACGTCGGTTCCAAGCTGGTCAAAATTCCTGAGTGTGAACAAGTTTTTGACCCTAACCTTGACATCAAATCCACCAGTGGAAACCCTTCCAAATAGTCATAGAAAAATCGAGACATGCGAGGGTATAATAACAAGAGGGATGGGAGACTAATTTCGAGGAGCCTACGAAATAGATCAAAAGCTCATGTGAGCTCGATCGAATCGATCGAGGTCCATGAGAGATTTGATTCTGAGATTGAAAAAATCCTGGCAGTTGAAGACCCAAATCACTCTAAACTGGATCTCTATCAAGCCTTCGATTATGTTAATAACTTGCCACCGTGTTTGAAGCACAATAAGGATTTTCCAGGAATTAAATTCGGTCAAAAGCCCATAGTGGATAGTGGTAGTGTTTTAACGCACAGTGATGTGCTTCCTCAACCATTTGCCCCTGTTGTAAATTGTGAAGTGTGTTTACACTGGATAGGTCTGTATTACACAAACATTCCTTTCCTTCAAGAAAAGATCAAGGCTCTTACGGCTCAAAACCACTCATTGACAATTGAAAACCACGAGCTCAAGATCAATGCACAAAGGCAAGGAAAACACTTGAAAAGGACTGGCAACATCATAATAGAAAACATTGATAGTATCGAGGCTGTGATCAACTCTGAAATTTTGTGATTCGAATTTAATTTTTAGTTGAATGGTAAGATTGTTTATTTTATTTTATTTGTGCTTTTAATGTTATTTTTCTAATTAATATAGAGTGATTTAGATTTCTGTTGTCAATAACAAGATTGGCTACAGAATCGAGAGATTTTGTAGCCAAGTCAATTTTCATATAAATTTGGAAAATGTTAGTTAAATAAACATTTAATATTCTTATTTTGTTTTCTTTCAGGATAGGATGTATTTTGTGGTGATCTCATAAGATGGAGCATTGTTGGATTTAGTTGACTAGTCACCTCTTTTGGCTTATTCTGTAAATCAAAACAAAACTTGTGTAATTTTGAAGATACAGTTTGATATTGAGTGGCTCTTTAGACCCTTTATTTTTGTAACTTTGAGATCCTTTTGAGATATGATCCTATATTAAAAGATAGGATGCTTAGCTTACCTGAACTCTTTAAATACACCGTATTTTGTAATAGAGGACATCTTGGCTGAGAGCAAAAGATGGACGATTAATTCTAGAACTTAATGAAACAACATTCATACATTTTGGCTTTAGCCTCTTGTTTATAATGTTGTCAATTATGTTTTGTTAATGTTGCTACGTATATAGTTCTGATATCTTTAGATTAAATGATCTGTGATGTGCAGGATTGTTATATTATAAATACCATCTATAATTTGCTTCTCAAAATATAAATGCTGTGATCATATTTTCAGTTAAAACGACAAGGTTTATCTTTCAATTTTAATTAAAAAACGACATGTACAGGTTACTTTCAAATTTATCTTATAGTAATCATGTATAATTATGAGATTATGGGTTTATGTTGGTGTCTCTGCTTCAATCATTAAAACCCAAACTGCCAACACATTGTTCTGGATTTATTTAGAACAGTCTTAAGGTTCATCGCAGGTTTCCCTCTTGGACGTGGCAGTTGGACGTTCTCTAATAATGAAGATTCTTGGACACACATCACTAACTCACTAACATGTTAGCTCATTTACATTTTTCTGTCATTTACTTATCACTGAAACTCGAATGTATGGTTCAACTTTTGACTATCCACACATTTCTGTTTCATAGTATTTTTTCATATTAGTTTAGATTTATAAAGAAAAAACGAAAAATATTTTTATGTGCTTTCTTTATCTGCTTCCTCGAAGAAATCATTTTTCACATTGAGTTTCGTAAGTTTAGATTAAAACTTGCAGTTTGTATATCATGTACATAAGTAAGATAAGTAAATCTTCTACTTAAATATACCTACAACAGTTACACTATACGTATGTACATAGTGATTAGTAATTAGTTATCTTTTTCATTTCTTTCTTTTGTTTCTTTTAGGACTCTTATATTGGCCAACGGAGCCATTAAACCCGTTGGAACAAGTTACACCAAACGACTTGGGTTATTTAGACAACCCTAGACCAAACTTGTTCTTCCAGTTGATGGACGGTCATTTTCGCCCGTCAACACACTGAAAGACTTATAGGAGGGTTTTGTCTCTGGATTTTTGAATTTTGTCTCCAATGGCCACAAAATCCATCTTTCTGAATTCTTCACTAGAGATAATGCAAACTACACGCTTATTCTCAGTGAATACAATGCAATATTTACTATTTACCGCTATAAGATTGACTGTATATAAAGGGCCAAGAATCTCAATGAACCTCCCCACTACACCATTGATAGGAACATGGAAACGATGGTAGTCCTGTGGAGCCAGTTGAAATATCACGAAAGATCCTTCATCAAAACCACTTAAATATGTTTCATCTCCCAAGAGACCTCGCACAGAAAATTTATGGCCCTTTATCTATAATCGTTTACTGTCATCTTCATAGATCTTGAAATTCCACCAAACAATAAAACTATAACAACGGATTCACTTTGATCACAACTGTAGTGAAGCTTGTAGTTCGTCCGTCAGTGGCACCCAACTGCAAGTAGGTCAGTCCAGGCCATGCACTATGAGCCAATAGAAGCCACGGTCGACCCTACCCAAGCTTGTGTATTGGTCCACCTGTAGCTTGTTGAGTTCGACCTACTTCATCTATACCTTCAATAAATCGTTTATGAACTTTACGGATCCCATCCATTGTTGGGGAAATTGTTTCATCTGGTTCTTCCTTCGCTGAGACCATGACAACATGCTCTAGGGTGCCTGAAAGTCCATCTAAAATCTCGATACAAGATCTGGTCTCCTCTCACATTTTCTTGATAAACTCACCCTTCCAACCTATTATGCCACCAACCTTATAACTTGGAACAAGCATTTGAAAAACATTGTCTCGAGGCCATCCAGGCCACTTTTTTTTGCAACACCTGTTCCAGTTCCCTTTTATGACTAGGATTGGCATTTCTAGGGATTCCAATTAAGTCTTTCTGTTCCTGCATAGATTCTAGAGGCGCTGCCATTTCCATCCTGTTTGAATGGTAGTATACAATAATTTAGACACTCAACTCAACTTGCATAGGACTACAATATTCCAGCATTAACTACAGATTCACCACCATTTAGATCCACCTACAAATTCAACACCATTATGCCTTGAAAACGACTACAATCTCTTGCGTATCGCACAAGGACAAGTAATGGGTTCGATTGGACTGGTTGCTCTTGCAATTCATAAAGTTTTCCTGCCTTTCCTTGCGGGAAACATAAAATCATTAATCCCAAACCACTAATGCCATTGATGTTTCTTCCTTTTACTATTGGACCGATCTTTGGTTGATAGTTGCTTTTTTTCTTCTTCTCGTACCGTCCTTTGGCCAACAATTGTCGTATCATTTCGATCTTTGGTTGATCGCTGTTTTTTTTTTGTCTTATGCTCGTACCGTCCTTTGCCCAATGATTGTCGTATCATTTATTCCCCTACACATAATTAAAAGATATACAAGTAACACCTACTACATTGATCTAAGATAGATCAGAGGCATCTACGTCCACGACCAACTACACCGTCTTGTGCGGCCATATAAATTTCACTACTTATTTCTCTTCGACGTAAGGAGCACTCTATCCGGACAATTTTCCTTTCTCTTTTTGGTATTCGTTCATTTATGGCCATTGTACATTTTCATGTTATTTAAGTCATTATTTTGTAAATTGCGGGTTTAATAAGAATTGATAAGCATTAAATGATACGATTTTAGTAATCATATAGAAAGTCGAAACTACTTTCATCGTTTGCAGTCCCCATGACAATCAGTTCCGGTCATCACAACAATCTCTGTTGTTGTCAAATTACAAGGAACCGACTTACTTTTAAAATGAGGAAGGAAGTAGCTCTCGTATGAAAGAAGGATGGAAGTAACTAGGGTTTAAATTAAGGAACTCACTTTTTTTTTTGTTTTTTCTTTCACTAGCTTTAACATGGATTTAATTACTTTATGTTTGAGATTGTTTAATGAATACATGTTATGTTTTCTTTTATTAATGTATGGATGATGACATGTGGTCATTATTATGTTATTTTCTAGTTATATGTTACTATCTTGAGGTTTTCTTTCTAGTTGATACATAAGATGTTTTTGGAATAGTATGCGAATTATGTTGGAATTATATTAGAGGATAGGGAACCTCATTTTTATTTTTGGTATGAAGAATGATTCCTTCTATAAAATATTGAAATGCTATTTCTCAACTAATCCATTAAGTTTTACTAGTACAAAAACCATATTCAACTAATAGATGAGGAAGTTTTTAAGTGATCTAGGCTAATTAAATCAACCTTGAATTGTGGAAAATCTATTAAATATTGTATAAATATATGAGCTCAAGTTGTGAGTAAATATGTAAGAAATAGTGATATGGTGAATAGTAATAAATATACATTGTGTTATATGTGTTAGTAATATAATATTGTTTTTAACCACCCACTTCCACCTTGGATCTCTTATAAAATATATCAAAATAATATCAAATAGTTTTATATTAGGATGTAAAATTTTATAAATGGAAAATGTATGTAAAATAATAATACTACCACACCATATAAACTAATCATATATAATAATGGTTAGGGTGTTTTGACCATAAGGTAATGATGTCGAAATTAATAAGGGTAAAGGAAAATTATGTGTGTTTAATTTCACTATAATAATTTTTATAAGGATTTAGGGAACAATAAATTAATGTTTGGAATTTTTACCGAATTATAAATATATTGGTTAAAAAAAATAAAACACTTGGGGATGAGAAAGGCATTATGGTTGAGGCAAGGGAGTGCTTACTCAGGAGAACATCATGTTTCAAGTGTAGAATTATGTAACCCCTTGAAGCTAGAGTGTGGAATATGATTCTTAGAGTATGGAATAGAGAATTCAAAGTGAATACTATAATTAAAGGCCAAATTGATATGTTTTAAGGTTAGGGTGATCGTATTGAAAATAAAAAATAAAAAATCTTGTAACTTAGAAAATAAATTGTTGAAGTGGAAAACATTATGTAATGTATGACTTAGGAGTCGTCCTCCACTTTATTAGTAAGTGGAAGGCCTTTAGTAAATTTTATTTTGAATAAAAACATAGTCATAAGCATGGTTTGTAGTGATTGTAAGGGAGAATCTAACCTTAGTAATGTTAAGAGTGAAGGACACATCAATGTTACAAGAAAGACATTTACCACTTACAAGTTAGCAAGAGGTTGGTTTCATGGGGAGGTCAACGAATTTTAAGGTCTCCATAATATTTATGATCATCAAAAACAACTAATGATGTGTTCTACTCTTAATTCTTGTGTATTGTATGTTTTGTGTATGAGAATATCTATGACTTTTCTGGTGATACTTATTCTCCATAGAGGGAGGGTCATGTAACTGTTTATCGTTGGCTAGAAAATACTATATAGTTAATGGAGAATTTGGCGTGGTGTGCAATTGTAAGTTTTGCTAGCTTAGGAGCATAGCTTATGCACTTGGGTTGCTTCTACACTTAAGTGTGAGTGAGAAAGTCTTGACCCTAGAGAGGGTGTAGTGCCAAGTCTACCACCATAGAAGATATGGATTGTTTTTAATCAATTACCTAGTTTAGTATGGTCATATGGTATACTGTAAGTTGGCTTATGGTGTGAACCTAGAAGTTGAGTTTGGAATGATAAAGGAAATATTATGACCTTATTTTTATTTATATCATAATGTGTGATGGGGTATATCGACCAGTTTCTATCGACTAATGTGATGTTAGGTCAAATCATGTTTAATTATTGAGTTAACTTAATCATACTAAAGTAGTGGAGTTCATCTATATCTTGTGAAGGATTGGTAAATTTAGTATAATAAGTGACAAGTACCTTAGATAACGCTAGTTGACTAAGAAAAAGGAATGAAAGAACACTTTGAGAAAAGGGGGTATTCCTTGGGGAAAATTCCATCACTTTCACCCATAAATTTATTTGGTAGTAGAAATTCCATTGGAGTGACGTGGAGGGGTGAGGTGTATAAATGGGAGCTCACACCTTGAAATGCATTAATGAGCCAAGAAACTACTTGGTCTCTAAGAAGAGTTTTTCCCTATGAAGTAAATATTTATTTAAAAATAATAATTATAATAATCTTAATGAGGGAGTGATGACATCAAATAACAATCGATTAGCAATATCTTAGTCCATGTTTGTAATCATGGAAAACATTTTGTGTTAGGGTCCTAACCCGCACATAGGTAGAGCAATATATTCGGATGTAATAAAGGTCAATATTAATAAGGCCTTTCAATAAAATAGAATAAGGCGGATGTAAGAAGACCTAATAGAAGCTTCCGCTTCTAGAAGGATCTTCCTCTAGATGCTTCTCTTGATAGACATATTTAGTATAAATAAGGGTCTAGGGTATGAAAACCCTAGCTTGGAGATTATTGTAACAGAGTGTTGCTCGACTGGAGGTTGCCCCCTCGAAGAGGCCCGTGAACATTGCTTTCTGAATCAAAGTGCTATTTCTGTTGTTGTTCTTATATAATTTCTGTGTTATTGTGGAGATTATGTTGGTTATATTACTGTTATTTTGCCATTTCTAGCATTTTATTTATGTTCTGTATACTTTTTATATCTGGTATATTACAAGTGGTATTAGAGCACTTTCCTTGGCAGAAATTGTGGGAATTTTTTTCCAGGGTAGAGACGTATTCTGACGTCTTTAAGCCACATAGATATGTTGTTACGTGCATAAACCCACGGTTGAGGGATTCATACACACAGGAAATACAAGTGGTTCTTAAGTGCACATCTGTTGGCCACCCTTGTAACCCCTATTGGTACCCCTTCGAGTGGTATCACATCAGACAACACCTGTGTATGGAATCAACCTAGAATTCCTGAAGCCCTCTTTAGATAAACCAATCAACCACCTGACTGCTATAGTGCCACCAAGAACAACACTCGGGAAGATACTCTCTAGTACCTGGGTAGTCGGGTAGTACGACTAAGGGTACGGTCTATCCTCCTTAGTTAGTGCCCTGAGATATTGGGCCGAGTACTATTGTTGGACCCCGTACGTATATCAGAGAGCTATAGCATAGGGCAAACCCTTGTCTATAGAACCCTTGAATACCTAACCCTTGGGGGACAAAAACATAAACAAATTAAAATAGACAAGATCTGTTGCCGCGCAACTGTGTTCGGGTTGCCAAATCACTACACTTTCCTTACTGGTTAAGCATTTGGGGATTTCATCATTGCAGTATTCTTCAGATCAGAGTATAACTTCGCAGGTGAAAAAAAAAGTCTGGAATTTTTTTCACCATTATTTGAGACCTATTCCATTGGATCCATCTCTTCACCCTTATCACATTCATCCATATTATTTTTCGGCAAAATTTTTGACCCCGCCCGCCCCTTTTCAGTTCACCCATTCTTATGGCCCATACCCGTAGCCAAGACCTGGAAGCTCGCTTCAACACCTTGCAATTTGGTCTCCTTGAGACCCAAAAAGAAGTGAAACAACTCAGTGCCATTGTTGCCTCCATCGATACATCCATCAATACAACCATGCAGTCCTCAATGGAGGAAGTCAAACAAGAACTGACCACCTAGCTTGAATCTGTCTTTGCATCACTCTGCACCAAACTAAAGATCCCTACAGATGACCCTTTCTCTGATGCACCTCCAAAGACTGAAGGTGAACATTCCTCCCATTCCCATACTTTTCAACACCATCACTTTCAATGTGACCTACGCCTTCCGCGGGTGGATGTGACCAAATTTGATGGCTTGGACCCCACTGGTTGGGTAACCCAAATGGAACATTATTTCTCTTTATATGGAATTACAGATGACTTGGCCAAACTACGGTATGGTGTTCTCCATCTAGATCAAGAACGTTGGCAATGGTGGCAATGGAGAAAAAATTCCTTTCAAGGGTATATTGCTTGGACCTAATTTGTGACTGAGCTTTATGAATGCTTTGACACTAACACCAACCATTTGGGCCGTTTGACAAAGTTGAAACCATCGAGAACAGTAGAAGACTTCATAGCTGCCTTTGAGCGCCTGACTTTTCGAACATAGGGCATGACTGATGCTTTCTTTCGAGAGTGTTTTATCAGTGGCCTCAAGGATGAGATTTGGGCCCATGTCCTCATGGCTCGACCTTCGAGTTGGGTGGAGGCTACTAAAAAATATAACGAAGCACAACAGGTTGTATCCTCTCAAAACCGTAAACCCTCCTTTATCCCTCACCCTAAACCTGTAAATCCCACTACTCTCTTCGCCCCATTAAAGATCCAAAAACTGACCAGGGCTAAAATGGCTGAACACCAACTAAAAGGACATTGTTATAATTGTGATGACAAATATTTCCCGGGCCACAAGTGTAAGGAACAAAAGATTTTTATGGCCATCTCTGAGGATATTTCAGAAGAGGATGTTAAAACTCCCCATGTGCCCGAGTCACCTGAAATCACTGATATAACCCCTCCCTCATACCCTCCCGAAGTGGAACCGATCATTTCCCTCAATTCTCTCACTGGCTTTTCCGCCCCCCAAACCCTCAAGTTAATCGGTTGCATCAAGCATCGAAAGGTCATCATTTTGGTTGATAGTGGAAGCACCCATAATTTTATTCATCACTGCATTGCCCAAGAAACTCATTGCTACATCCATGCTGTCAACAATTTCCAAATCATGATTGCCAATGGTGGTTCCATGAAATGTGGAGGGCACTGTGAAAATGTGCATCTCCAAATCTGTGACTACTACCTAAAATCCCATATGTTTGCTATAGACATGGGCGGTTGTGACATTGTGTCGGGTGCAGACTGGCTAAGGACTTTAGGTCCCATTCTCATGGATTTTAAGGAATTAACCATGCAATTCGACCAGGAAGGCCACCGATATAAATTCCAAGGCATCACGACTGGTTCACCTGAGGTCATTAGTTCCCATAGCATGGAAAAGCTGCTCAAAAAAGGTCATTCTGGTGTCATTGCCCAACTCCATGCCATACAAGCAACAAAGACACCCCCGGTGCCACAAGACCTCCAAGCCCTCCTTTCTAAACATCAAATGGTATTTTCCACTCCCCAAGGA
>ML802841.1:254160-280800 GCA_009831015.1 Picea engelmannii | reverse complement strand
TGCTCAAAAAAGGTCATTCTGGTGTCATTGCCCAACTCCATGCCATACAAGCAACAAAGACACCCCCGGTGCCACAAGACCTCCAAGCCCTCCTTTCTAAACATCAAATGGTATTTTCCACTCCCCAAGGACTCCCTCCTTCCTGCGGTGTTCATGATCATTCCATTTCCCTTGTACCCGGAAGCCTTCCTCCCAATATCCGTCAGTATCGCCACCACTTTTCACAAAAAAATGAAATTGAGAAAATGGTCCAGGAACTCCTTAATGCAGGCGTTATACACCCTAGTACGAGCCCTTACTCTTCTCCTGTAGTCATGGTCCTGAAGAAAGAATGTTCTTGGAGAATGTGTCCTGACTTCCGTGCCCTCAACAAACTAACCATTAAAGACAAATTTCTCATTCCTGTCATTGATGACCTCCTGGATGAATTGAGTGGCGCCCAATTCTTTACTAAACTTGATCTTCGCTCGGGATATCACCAGATATGTATGAAAGAGGCAGACATTCCCAAGACGAACTTTCAAATTCATGAGGGCCACTATGAGTTTTTGGTCATGCCCTTTGGCTTGTGTAATGCCCCCTCCACCTTCCAAAGCCTCATGAATCATGTCTTCCGTCCCTTTCTCTGTCATTTTGTCTTAGTTTTCTTTGATGATATCCTCATCTATAGAAAAACTTGGACATACCATCTTACTCATGTGGATCGAGTTCTCCATCTACTCTCTCAACACCAACTTTTCCTGAAACAGTCTAAATGTGCTTTTGGTGCCTCAGAAGTAGAATACTTGGGTCATCTGGTTGGCAAGGATGGCATCAGTGTGGATCTAAAAAAGATTGAAGCTATGCAAGACTGGCCACACCCAAAGATTCTCAAAAGCTTGCATGGATTTCTAGGCTTAACAGGGTATTATCACAAGTTTGTTAAGAATTATGGAAAGATTGCAACACCTCTCACTGCTCTCCTAAAAAAGAACTCTTTCACTTGGACTCCAGCCGCTGCTCAAGCTTTCCAAACCTTGAAGATGGCCATGTGCACCACTCCGATTTTGGCCCTTCCTGATTTCACAAAGACCTTTGTGTTGGAATGTGATGTCTCAGGAAAGGAATCGGTGTTGTCCTTATGCAAGAGGGTCGACCTTTGGCCTTCACCAGCAAGCAACTATCTGAAAGGAATCTGGGAAAACCCATCTATGAAAAGGAAATGTTGGCTATTTTGCATGCTGTTGATCTGTGCGCCCTTATCTCTTGGGGCAACGTTTCCAAATTAAGATAGACCATCAAAGCCTCAAGTACTTTCTGGAACAACGCATTTCCTCCCCGGAGCAACAAAAATGGGTGACTAAGATCTTTGGATATGATTATGAGATAATTTACAAGAAAGGCAAAGACAATGTGGTGGCAGATGCACTGCCCCGAAAATATGAAGAAGAAGGATCCCTTTTTTCTCTTTCCTTCATTGTACCAGATTGGCTCCAAGCTGTTCACCAGGAATGGCTACAAGATCCCAAAAGTTCGCATCTGATCCAGCAATTGCAGACTAATGCTCTAGCTCCCCCAGGGTACTCTTGTCTCTAGGATGAGCTTCGATACAAAGGCCATTTGTATTTAAGTAAACAATAAAATCTTAAATCCACGATACTTTTTGAGCTTCATGCTACACCCACAGCGGGGCACTTCGGGTTCACCAAAACCTATGACAGGGTCAAACGTTCTTTTTTTCTGGGATGGTATGAAATAGGACATCCATAATTTTGTCGCTGAATGTGATGTGTGTCAACGCAACAAGGGAGAAACAGTCAAATCTCCAGGCACACTACAACCGTTTCCGATTCCACCTGCTATTTGGAAGGATATCTCTATGGACTTTATTACCGGCTTATCCAAATCGGGAAATAAATCAGTCATAATGGTGGTTGTGGATCGCCTTTCCAAGTATGCTCATTTCTGTGCTCTTCAACACCCATTTACTGCATTCACAGTGGCTCAAATTTCCATGGACCAGGTCTTCAAGCTTCATGGCATGCCACACTCTATTGTTTCTGATCGTGACCCAACTTTCACAAGCAATTTTTGGCAAGAACTGTTCAAGCTACAGGGCACCCAATTACATCTCAGCACAACTTATCATCCCCAGACTGATGGTCAAATGAAAGTTGTCAACAAGTGTTTAGAAACATATCTGAGGTATTTTGCCTTTGAAAAGCAAAATCAGTGGGCTGAATGGTTACCCCTAGCTGAATGGTGGTACAACACTTCCTACCATACAGCTACATGCATGACTCCTTTTGAAGGGATATATGGACAGAAGCCACCTTCAATTCTCTCATACTTACCGGGTACCTCAAAGGTCCAGGCGGTTGACCAAACACTTACAGTTCGAGAGGATATTCTTCGTACCCTCAAAGAGAACTTGGTCATGGCACAAAATCACATGAAGCAACAAGCAGATCAAGGTCGCTTTGAACGTCAATTTGCAGAAGGGGATCAGGTGTTTTTGCGACTGCAACCATACAAGCAAACTTCCCTCAAGGCCGAGCATTTTCAGAAGCTAGCGCCCAAATTTTATGGTCCTTATACAGTTCTCAAGAGTGTGGGACAAGTCGCCTATCAGTTAGCTCTGCCCATTCATTCGAAGCTACATCCTGTTTTTCATGTTTCATGCTTAAAGAAGGTGATTAGAACTAGGTGCCAAATTCAAACCAACATTCCCGAGTTAGCTGAAGAAGGATCCATTTGGCTACAACCAGAAGCAGTTTTGGACCAGCGTGAGCGTTGCCTGCATCAGAGAACCATCAAGGAAGTGCTAGTCCAGTGGAAAGATACAACTCAAGCAGATGCCACTTGGGAACCAACTACCATTCTACAACAGTTTCCACATCTTGAGCCTTGAGGACAAGGCTGTTTTTAAGGGGGCGGACATGTTAGGATCCTAACCCACACATAGGTAGAGCAATATATTCGGATGTAATAAAGGTCAATATTAATAAGGCCTTTCAATAAAATAGAATAAGGCAGATGTAAGAAGACCTAATAGAAGTTTCCGCTTCTAGAAGGATCTTCCTCTAGATGCTTCTCTTGATAGACATATTTAGTATAAATAAGGGTCAAAGGTATGAAAACCCTAGCTTGGAGATTATTTTAACAGAGCACTACTCGACTGGAGGTTTTCCCCCTCGAAGAGGCCCGTGAACATTGCTTTCTGAATCAAAGTGCTATTTTTGTTGTGGTTCTTATACCATTTATGTGTTATTGTGGAGATTATGCTGGTTATATTACTGCTATTCTGCCATTTCTAGCATTTTATTTCTGTTCTACATACTTTTTATATCTGGTATATTACATTTTGTGCCAATCTCATAAGTGATGGCCTATGTATTGTCAAGATAGAGTGAAGAAAAAAAATAAAAATAATAACAATAATAATGATTGTTTATAATGATCAAGATATCTCAGGTGGGATTGTATATATGATATGATGAAATTTATATCGAACTCAATATAAGCTTCACTTAAATTTATATCGAACTCAATATAAGCTTCACTTAACTATACTTTATATATGGGGTTCCTATGTGGAACTTGGGATGAATAAATCTATAAAAGAAGTGTTTCTTTGTGTTAATTAATTTGCAAGCGACACTAACATAGAGTCGAAACTTAGTTAGGTTCCTGCTAAATAGGCGTAGTTGCAATCAATATATTAATAGCCTCGACATGTTTTAATCAAGTCAAGGTCTAGTGGAACCAATATAACACGAGGTTTGCTATCAGGACAGACACGCAAAAGTTGTGTCATAAATTCTCCTCATATTGTGAATGATCATAACTTCAGGATGAAGTTTCTTGAAGGGTGGGTGTATGTAACACCCCATATTTTGACCTTAGGTAGTTGGAACATTGTTGTTTACTAATCTTAATAATTCAAAGTATAGCATTTGCTTGGAGTTAGTTAGACTTTGTTAGACATTGAGATGTGTACATCTAGACCTATTTGTATGTTACATGATATATGCTCATGAAAAAATTAGTTATTTGATTATTTAAACATGAAAATTAAAATGGGTAAGTTCTGTACATGTATACCAATTCAAGTTATGTTGTGAATGTATAATAGATGCAATGCATGATGTAAACAGGAATACATTTCTTAATTGAGCGTCAATGCAAATATGGATTCTTATATAAATTTGTGATGTATCTGCATGAATATGTGTTATTGGTGAACTAACCTACAGGATGATGAGCTATGTGATAGCCAAATGACTATAGTATTGAGGTAATTGGGATGTCGTAGACATCAAGAAGATATTGGATGCTATAAGTTGTACTTACTATTTAATTTATGATTCGAAATATTACTATGATCTATGGTAAGTGTGGTTTTGACAGGATGCATAGCTTATCCAGAGTGGATGTTTGATGATATGACTCTGAGAACAATAGTTGCACAATATGGCTTGATGTAGGGTGTTGACCCTAGTTCTACGATGAGGAGTGGAGGTATTTCCAACCGTTTATCCTCTGATACCTAGAGTCGTGGGAGGGCTGTGTGAAGTCACACTCCCCTAGACATGTGATGGCGACTGCTAGTTGCCTGTTGGGGAAGCTTGGTCGAGATGTATGACACTTCCGCTTACGGGTTCTATCTAGAGTTAGGTCAATATAGTTGACGCTCCAACTTAGTTCAACAGAGGAAAGGATAAGATGGAAGATGGAAGTAGGTTAAGAAGGAAGGATGCTTTGATGTTAGTTGAGAATACTGATTGGGGATTGGAGATGCCACTATTGTTTACTCACTTGGTTCCTACATATTTAAAATCCTCTTTCAATTTTCTGTTGATATTTTAAGTGTGATAATGAGTTATTGATGAATACGTGTAATTTTGTTCGTTAAGATTATTAAATGATGCATTACTTGATTTGTTGTCCTACATGTCTTGGTGTGATCATATATGAACTATGCATTAGAGGCAATGGTTGTTTATCGTTAGTACATCAATGAGATATGTGTCCGCTAGCTACGCACACATACCCTACACATGTACACTAGTACAATTAATTAATCTATTAATTATTTAAGTAGATTACTAACTATTTAATTGAATGTTTATTGATGATGTAAATTATATTGCATACAAAATATCTAGAAGCATTAAATACCTTCTTGACTTTGATTGATGGTTTGTATGATAAATTAAATGAGCATGGTGGGTTGTCTTGTACATTTTGGGGAAAATTGTCAAATTGTATTTATTAGCTAGAATGAGAAGAAAGACTTCGCATTTTATTTATTGTTGTTTAATGCAAGTCATTTATATTTTAGTTTTATTTTAATATTTTCCCAAAAATCTAAATAAGGGAGGTTGATGGATAATAATGAGGGTGGTTGAGGAGACTTGGGGAAGGGTGTATGGAAACTTGATAAATAGGGAGAAGAAGTGGTGAGGAGGGGCATTGGGAGGTTTGGGCATGATGAGAGGTTGTGAAAGCTTTGGAAGATATATTTCTTATAATGGTTTTCTTTGAGCATTTGTGCTTTGTTGTTCTTGGAGTCACGTGCACGGAGGGCTAAGGAACCGAAAGGTTTCTTGGAGCTAGGAAGTCAGCTAGACATCTAGTGGGCTGGGAGGATTCCGTTGTTTCACCCTGGGCAAGCGGGAAAAAATACTTGGAAGCACCCATGATTACATTACAACTGATGATCTTCGACAAACTAAGGAGGAGGTATTTTTCGGTGGCATTTTGTTATTGACATTTTGGATATACTTATGTTTTAGTTTCTAAATATTAGAGTTAACCTATTACTTATTTCATCATGTTCTTTAGATTTATCATTGAGGAAATGTAGAAGAGTTGCAAAAATGAAAATCAATGAAATTATGTTTAAACAAAGTTGTTATTGTGTATGTATTTAATGAATGATTAATTGTTTAACATCCTGGATGGGTGTTACATTAGGGAAGTCTTGAGAAGCCACACAAAATCCCAATTGCTAGCAAGAGGAAAAGAGGTACAAATAAAGAGGGAGAAAGTGAATACATACTCGGAGATGAAATTGTCCCAGAAGACATGGAACTTGATGTAAATATTGAAGAAATAGAATTTGCAAGTGAAGAACAGAGGTTACAAGAAAGCAAAACGACTGCAAGAGAATTTTCCACTCAAGAGCCAATCATATTTGAAGAGGAATCTCTGAGCTTGCATCGTGCCACATTCAATAAAAATTCAAGAAAGTTAGTTATTGAAAAGGTCAATGCAAAAAATAAGAAGATTAAAGAAAAATGGAATTGAGAATTTGAATTTAAAGGGGTTCCTCCCTCAAAGGTCGTAGAATTCCACGAGGCCATAAGAGAAGCTTTAAAAATGTAAATTGGAGATATAGAGAATGAAAATGCTATTTTAAAAGATAAAGTTAGAGAATTGTAAAATGCCCTGATGTCCCCACAACTGTTTGCTAGTCCTATTACCACCATCCAACCCTTGAGAACTCTTGAAGAAAGACCCGGATTGAGCTCAAGATTAAAAGGAACATCAAGTTTGTTTGTTGATATCACGATATATCTCAATGAAAATTTCTGAAAGAGAATGTCTTTGATTCTTGAGACTTGGGAATTAACAACCATCTTTGTCTCTTTAGGCTCAAGAATGACAAATTTCAGACACTATCTTCAAGCGAACCTTGAAAATGATTAATAATTTTACAAAGGGGTAATTTCTACCTTTAGTGAAAAAGTTTCAAGTCTTAGGGAATTCTAGAGAAAAGAAGTGGATTTTCGTTCGACAATTATTATAAAATAATTAAAGGTGTGTTGGCTAAAGAGAATAAAAAGTTTGAAGAAATGCTAGCTGAGTGTGATGTCATAAGCGTAGAAAGAGGAGAATTATATTTAAAGTTGATTGAATTAAAACTATCCGGGTTGGCTGAAGATGTGGAAGACCCACACTTGATTATGAATTCAATACTCTTGTAAAAGGAACAAATGGAAGAGAGGCAAGACTCATTAAAGATTGCATTAGCAGAAAAGTTCAACAACCTGACCGAATATTCAGAGATAGAAGTAGAGAGTTGGTTGGTACATTATGTGAATAAAAATGATGATATTGAAGATATTCTACATCAACTCTTGATGGATTTTAAAGATATGGAAAATTCATTATTTGATATTAAAGTGAGAAAATAAATAACTGTGGCACCAATGCGAGAACATATTGAAAATTGATTAAAGAAAACTCTAATTAAAATAACTCAATCGGATCAAGAAGAAATGATTGTAACCGATTAGGTAGTTCCAACGAATGAAAGTATAAAAGACACACCAAAAATAAAATGAGGAGGAGATAGATTCCATCAAAGTAACTCAAACAATCATCTTTAATAAATTCCCATATTCTATACTTCTCACTTACAAGTTACACAGTTCTGTCTTTTCATTACGTGAGAATTCATAATCGATTTCTGATCATTCTTCTCTTTTTCTTCCAGTTTCAGGACTATCATCTAAAGGTCCACTAGAGCCCCATCATAGTTTGTTTGGACGAACACTTTCATTTTAATTTTACTTTTCATTGTAAAACTAGACAATTATTTTTTGAACTCCCAGAGAACTAGTTCGGGGCATAACTTTAATGTTTTCTTAGACTTTGGAATTTTTAAGTATGATATTTTTGGAGTGTGTCTATCATATTTTCTTTCAATTTTAACTACGATACTCATTTAAAGTTCTCTGCATTGTGGACCTATATTTTTCAGTCTTATGAATGTGATGACATCTTGCTTATATTGTGATGGATGTAAGGAATGTGTTAATATTACATTATGCTTCCTTTACTTTTGTATAATATTGTAAAGATATCATATTTTTTTATGTTTTTAATAATTTCCTGGTCCTTTTCTTAGGAAATTATTAAAAACATACTTTTTGAATATACTTTTTATATATTTTGAATTGGATTTTCATGATTTATTTTAAGCAATAACATAGGAGTGCCACCTCTTTAAAAACACAGGGGGACTAGATCCTCGTGAGGTTGTTGTTGAGATCTTGAACAAGTTGAACATAAAAATTTTTGGCGACTCCACTAGGGAGAACAAAAGGTTGGTTTCACAAACCAAGAATTTTTCATGTCTCAACTAGAACTGAATCAACCTCAATACAAGTTAGACTCAAGAATCAAGGAAGTATTTTGCATCAATTGTATCATTTGGTGTTAAATACAAAAAAAAGTCGAGAAGAGCTTGAAAGATCGTGGGAAACCCTTACTCAGGAAGAAGAAAGAGAGATAACATTAAGGCAAATAAGACAATTGTGAATCCAAGAAAAAACGAAACCTTATAAAGGTCCACTAACAAGAATTCAACTTAAGAAGCTTGTGCTCCGCGAAATTGGTCAAATTTCCAAATCAGGAATAAGAAAAATCCAAATCATGGGAGATTGAGAAGAAAGGAACAAGATTCCAAATGAAGAACAAGAAAATAATGATAGACAAAAAGTTCCGAGAAGAAGGGCCAGGTCAAACCCACTTAATCTATGTGGACAACAACATACATTACCCACTCTCCCTCAAGGAGTTGTACCAGTATTTCCAGGCGATGAAATCATGGATCCAAAGAGACACATGGACCAATTTCTAAGTTTTTGTGATAAACATTTAATTGAACATGATGATGTGATGGTTAGATTCTTTCTGCAAACCTTAATAGGTCCAACATATGAATGGTATCTTTCTCTCCTAGCTTAGTCAATTGGATCATTTGATGACTTATAAAATATGTTTAAGACTATGTATGTGCCCCTCATTGCATATCATACTCTACTTACTGAGTTTACTCAAATCCATCTCAAGAAAGGAGAAAGAACAAGAGATTTTAACTTACGATTCTTTAAGACTCTGAGTCAAATCCCATAAGAACAATGACCTAATGGTCCTACCATATTTGGGTGTTATAAGAATGCAATGCCTACAAATGTGAACTATTCAATTAAATGTTCGCAAATAAATGATCTACATGCAACCATCCAAAAAGCAACATAAATGGAAGAGTTTATGTTGGAGACTAATGTTGATCCTGAGATCATTCTTAGAAAAGTACAAAGACAAATGAATACTCTGTCCATATCACATCAAGGACCATCTACTTCAAGAAGTGTTTAAAATCGAGCAAATCGTGGAGGAATCCTCCAAGGGGTTGCCCCTAATGTCATAAATGATATAGGAGTTGCCCAGGAAACAAGACAAAAAGTAGAGATCACTCAAGTAAGTAGAACAATTAGACAAATGCAGAACAAGATTACTAGACCGAAAATAGATGAAAAAATTGTTCCACTAAATCAAAACACAAGAATTCTAGTACAAGATCAAAGAATAAGAAATGATAGAGTCGAAGAACATATACCAAGATCACATAGAGTTCCAAATCCTAATGTTGTGGTGCTAGAAGAAATTGTCGAAGAAGAAAGTTTTGGAAATTTTGATCAAGGAGCAGAATCAATACAAATGGATGAAGGCACCGCATCTTTTCATATTTTTGATGAACAAGAAGGTCCCGACTGTTCACAAGACAATGCTGTCCAAACAAAAGCACAAGCAAATAAGTTCAAAACAAGAGAAGAACCTGAAAAAGAGAAAGCAAAGGTCAATACTTTAAAACGAGCAAAACAATAAACAATGTTAATCAAACATAAACTCCACTACAAATGAATTATAATCTAGTTGATGAGCTAGCCAAGCTCATAATTACCTTACCCTTCATGGAGGTGGTAAAGATACCACAACATAGAGAAAACATTTCAAAGATATTAGATGATTCAAATACAAGAATAGAAGCCGATGTCATGAATACAAGGAAACAACAGATGTTTCATCAATAAGGCGAAGGGTTAAAGTCCCACCATTTTATATATCCATAGAAAATCACAAATTTACACTAAATAATTGTTTGGTTGATAGTAGAGCTACTAACGACATCATGCCACTATCAATCATTGAAGCCCTTGGAATGGGATGCAAAAATACTATGAGACCAGAGAAAGCATATATGCCATTGATTCAAGGAAATTCCCGACATAAGATGAAATAAAAGATTTAAGTGCATGGATAAGTGCAACCCTTCATATTACAACAATGTTCACCATTATATTTGTGGATTTCACTCCAACATATGGGGTTGTATTAAGAAGGGATTTGTGTTTGTTAATTGGAGGATATATTATGAACGATGGAAGTTGAATGATGTTTTTTAATAAAGATGGGACAATGGTCAGGGTTCCTTGAGAAAATAGAAATCCCATATATTTTAAGAAGAAGCATAATGAAGTAATGAATAAGTATATTAATGCTGGAATTGGAAATTATGATGTTCTCAACACAAAACAAATATACCATCTTAAAGAAGATGAAAAATATTCTTTCCAAGGGTTCTGGAAAATGTCATTTGATGGTGCTTGTTCTAAATCTAGAAATGGCCAAGTTGGAATCATTTTTAAAAGTCCCCAGTCTAGTATATATCCAGATTCCATCCGATTGGAATTCCCATGCACCAATAACGAAGCAAAATATGAAGCATTGATCCAATAAATGATTCTTTCTCTCTATATGAGAGTAGAAAATCTAGCGGTAACTGGTGACTCGAAGTTGGTTATAAACCATATAAAAAAAGTACAAAATCAAGAAACAAAAATTGAAGCACTATGCAAAAAGGGCATGTGAACTCATGGATTCCTTTAATTCTTTCAATATCTCTTTCATTCCTCGAGATAAGAATCAAAAAGTTGATTCATTGGCAGTAGCTGTGTCTCTTTTCAATTCAGATGATTCCCAAAATCAAAGTACATTTCATGTCAAGATAATTTTTTGGCCTTCAATACCTGATAGCCAAGACTATTTGCAAGTCTTTGAAAATGGTGAACATGTTGCAAAATTCTTCAGAGATCACGATTCAATGATGCCAAATGATTCTCCCACAGAGCTTGGTAATCAGAGTGTGGCAATTTTCGCTAAAGATTATGTCAGTTTGGAATATCTTTTTACAAGGGATGACCAAACAAAAATTCCAGACCCAAAAGAAGAGACATATGTGAGGAAGGTTCAAGAGACACAAAAATTGAACATTGGTACTCCTGACTCTCCAGAGTATTTAAATCTTGGTACCAACTATACGATTGAAGAAATTGATCAATGCACTTCACTGTTCAAATAATTTTATGACAATTTTGCTTGGACCTATGATGATATGTAAGAATATGACAAGTCCATTTTTTAGCATATTATACCGCTCAAAGAGGGATCAAATCCTGTTAAGAAAAAATTAAGAATGACAAATCTCAAATTGAAGCCCTTGGTAAAAATGGATTTGGAAAAATTGAATAAGGCTGGTATAATTTTTACAATATGACATTCATAATGGCTTTCAAATCCTGTTATAGTGAGAAAAAAGAGTGGATAAATTTTTCTTTGTGTTGACTTCAAATATCTCAATCGAGCAAGTATTACCGATAATTACTCACTCCCTAACATGGAGATGTTATTACAACAAGTTATTGGTTTTGCTTTAATGTCCATGCTTGATGTTTTTTTTTTGGGTATAACCAAGTACTTGCGACATAAGAAGATAGACCCAAGACTGCCTTTGTTACACCATGGGAGACCCATACTGATGTTTGCATGCCTTTTGGGTTGAAAAACGTTGGTGCAACTTTTCAAAGGGAAATGGACCGTGATTTTAAATATTTGATCAGAAAATTCAAGGCTGAATACCAAGATGATATGGATATCCATTCAAATTTAAGGGAAGATCATATCAAACATCTCAGACAAGTCTTTGTATGGTATATCTTTAAATCCTAAGAAATGTTTATTTGTTGTATCAGAAAGAAAATTGTTGGGTCATATAGTGAGTAAAGAAGGCATATATATAGACCCTAAAATAATTAAAGCCATTAATTATCCAAGTCCTCCAACATATAAAAAAGGAGTATAATCCTTCTTTGGAAAGATAAATTTTGTACGAATATTTGTCCTAGACAATGCTATAATTGTAAAACTAATCAACATATTTTTGAAGAAAGATCAGGAATTCAAATGGACTACATAGATTCAAGCAACATTTAAAAAAATAAAGCATGCAATTACTATTGCTCGAGTCCTCGTCAGCCCAAACTTTGATAAAGATTTCATACTCTATTAGTTCACCTTAGAAGAAACTATTGCTTCCATATTGAAAAAAAAGAATTCAAGAACTTCCAATCAGTTTTATGAGTAAAACATTACATGATTATGAATTGAGATACTCGAAAATAGAAAAGCAAGCCCTTTTTCTAGTTAAATTGGTACCACATTTTAGAACGTATATTTTTTCATCTCATGTCATAGCTTATGTCCCAAACTCTCCAATAAAGATGCTACTTAATCAACAATTTAGAGAAGGAAAATGGACAAATTGGCTTTGTTAGCGTCAGAAGTCACTCATGGATTGCTTGCAGGAGCAGAGCCCAATGCCCATTAGTTTTATGTCACAATAGTTTTTAATGGGTGATCAAATGGGTAGAGACTCGGGGAGATATTACTCTAACTCAGGGACTGGGTCTGGTGTGTAAGGAACAAAGGAGGTCTTGATCTAACTTCAGTCAGTGGGTTGATTTAAAGATGAACAAGTTGAAGACTTGGTGAGAGAAGTGAACAAACTACCTCAGGCGACAGAACTTTCGGTAGTTTGTAGAAGAAAAACTCTGAATGCAAGATCCTCTTGGTTCAGGGCTTCGAGAAACTGAAAGGGGGACTTGACTGGATCCTCCAATTCCAAGTCATTCAGCGCTAAGAAAATCACAGAGACCGATTAGAAACAATGCAACTGTTACAGTGATCCAACCTACATCATCCTATAACAGTCACAACTCGACTGGATCCTCCAATTCCGAGCTGCTCTAATACAGTGTAAACAAAGACGTGAAAGAAATTGACATTCATAAGGAAAGAAGTCTCAAAAGTCCACACATAACCAGGAATAACAATGCTTCATTAAAGTTTTACAACCGAGAGCCTTGCTGAGCCATCGATGCTTACAAAATACAAAGACTGAGTCTATATACTCAGAAAAATTCGCCTAACAGAGGCATGCTCAGTCATTTGAGGCGTGGTGTCCCTTCAGTCAAACTCATACTGATATTCTTCTTCAGGCGCCACCTTAACTGCGCATGGCTCCTGTAAGGGGAGTAGCTAAGCCATTAAGTGCCGAGTTGGCTTGTGCATAATTCTTTGGCTAGTCGAGGACTTCGGCATGGCTTCTTTGGAAAAATCGGTACACAGGACCCTCTCGAGCAGATAGCTTGCCAGATCCTCCATACCTTACGCTTAATGGGTGAGGAGAGCTTTCAACCACCCCATCTCACCTTCATTTACTCCAAGCGAGAAACAAGATTGAGATCGGATCTGATGGCACTTTGAGATCGCGATGATCCCCTCTGTGACTGGACTCGATGCCTTTGGCCCTTCTTGCACAACTCTTTTTATTTTCTAAGTGACCACGGGCGGTGACCTTGCGTTTATTCTCAAAGATGCTTTCGACGTTCGCGAATAGAAAGGGGCTGATCCTTGCTCCTCATAGTCGCGATGAGAGAAACGCCGAGATGGATTAATTTGGTGCCACGCGTCCCTCTCAGATCTGATGGTCCTGAACTTACTCGGTGATGTTGTGGGCCCGGGTCCTGGACGCTCCTAGCACTTCGCGTTTCAGGGATATGAAGGAGCTTCTCTTTGTGTGTCGGAGTCGCGATGGGAGAAAAAGCGAGGGGTCTAATCGCGCACCACGTGTTCCTTCTGGATGAACGGTCCTGAGACTGCTCTGTGATACTGTGGGCCCGACTTTGGGTGCTTTCGGCGTTTTCGGGGTTCAGGGTTTCGAGCTGTAGAATGACATGGAATTCTCACCCTTCGAACTCCCGAATGCCGAATCACCGACGCGACTAGATCTCACGCCATGCGTCCTCTGGATGGATGGCTGCTATCCTTTCCTGCACACAATATGGGTGCTATCCATTGCGCTAACCTTGGCACAACTTCGCTAACTGCGATTTCCCGCCAACCATCGATCTGCTCCTATGGATGAATCTGGACCGTCGACAATATAATTTCGCCCGCTCACTTGCTTGGAAGCCTGAAATGGGATTTTTCCGTGTTGCGCTTGGGCGCTTCTCACGTGACTTGCAGACCTGAATACTCTTGTGCCCCGGACAAGAAATGTTACTAACATTAGGCTCCATGGGGGATATATTCATCCCAGTGATGCTCTAAGGACTCATTTTGAAGCTCCAGTGCCTTGCTGTTGGGCTATGGGGTCATTTATTTAAAACTTAAAGACAGAAATAAAAATGATATTTACAACCGCAAAAGAGCCATGTGTGGCTCACGAGAAAAATCTTTTTAGGAAATGCCCATTCACAGGGCCATTGAAAACTTCTTGATCCTTCAAATCCCATACCCTGTAGGTGTTATTCGAGAATACTTCAGATATTTTGAAAGGCCTGATCCACATGGCTTCGAATTTTCCGTGCTTGCCTTTATCTTGTTTAGGAGCATTCCATTTCATTACCAGGTCTCCTATCCGAAACTCTTCCTTCTTGGCCTTCTTATCAAAAACCTGCTTGATCCTTTGCTGATGGTCCTGAATTCTGCCCATTACCTGTTCCCTGGCCTACTGGACTTCCACTAGCTGATGAATCCTCCTGATCATGTCATCAAGCTCCTCTTGGTGATCCTGGAGGAATTTTTCTACATGAATTGCTAAATGAGAAGGAAAAACAGCCTCCACTCCATAGACTAATTGGAAAGGAGAGATGCCTATGGATCTCTTCGTGGTCACTCAATCGGCCCATAGAGCGAATTTCAATCTTGAATGCCAGGCCTTCTTTTGTCTTCCAACAGTCTTTTGATGATCCTTATCAGGCTTTTGTTGGAGGATTCTGCTAAACCGTTGCCCTGGGGATAATATGGGGTGGAGTGACTCAGTTTGATCCCGAATTGCTCACAGAACTTGGCTAACGGCTCAGCCCTAAAAGAGGCTGCATTATCAGTGAAAATCTTACTTGGGCAGCCGAATCTTGTGATGAGATCCTCCATGAATCTGATGATTACCTTGTGGGAAGAATTCCTAGTGGGGGTAGCTTCAATCCACTTAGTAAAGAAATCCATAGCAGTCAGGATCCATCTGTGCTGCCCATTGGAAGCGGGGTGAATTTCTCCAATTAAATCTAGGCCCCATTGCTGGAAAGGTTCTGAAACAACCACAGGATTTAACGGTAAAGACTTGAGCTATTGTTTTCCTGCGAATCTTTGACATTTGGTGCAAGCACTGACCCTTCTGCAGACGTCAGTGAATACGGTGGGCCAGTAGTATCCATCCCTGAGGATTTTGTAGGTTGTGGTTTTCCATAAATGATGTCCTCCACATAAGCTGTCATGAAATTCAACCATGATCTTGTCAGCCTCTTGCGGATCTACACATTTCAAAAGCAACCCCAGGGGGTCCTTCCAATAAAGAACTTGATCTATAAGGCAGTATCTGACTGCTTTGAGCTTCAGAGCTTTTCCCTTGTTCCTTTGCAGTCCATCTGGAGGCTGCAACTCTTGCAGAAAATATATGACATCCTTATACCATGGACATCGAGCTAATGGGAGCTCCCTTTGAGGTTCTATTTCAGACAACCGACCCTGCTGAATTCCTGAGCATTCATTGATGAAACTTACCCCCAAAGCTTGGCATTTGGATTCAACCAAAAACTTTGCTAAAACTTGACATTTGATCAATTTGGTAGGATTTATTTCTAGGTCAAATTCCAGAATCTTGGCTATCCACTTGCTTCTTCTCCTGTCTATGTCAGGCTGAATAAGAATGTCTTTAACAACAATTGAGGGGACATAAGCGATGATTTTTTACTGCAAGACATAGATTCTAAATGCCTTGAGATCCTTTACCAGGGCATAGGCCTGCTTCTCCATAGTGTCGTACCTGACTTCGACATCCCTCAATGCTCGGCTGAAATAGGCAACAGGCTGCTCTAGCCCAACCTTGTTTGTCTATAATAAAACAACGGCCACCGTGTCAGGTGAGGCAAAGGAGAAAATAAGGAAATCCTTTGAGTAATCGGGACTGATAAGCACAAGGGCTTCAGTTAGGGCCTTCTTTATTTGCTCAAAGGAATTTCGTGATTTCGAAGCCCACCTCACTTCATTTCCTTTCCTTAACATGGTTGTTATAAGTTTTACCTGCTTAGCAAAGTTAGGCACAAACCTCCTCAAAAAATTAATCTTACCAAGGAAAGATTGGACCTCCTTCTTGGACCTCGGGATTGATAAGGCTTGTATTGCCTCAACTCTTCTAGGATCGATCCTGACTCCTTCCGTTGATACTATGTGGCCTAGTAACTTTCCCTTCTGCATGGCGAACAAAGATTTCTTGGGATTCAATGAAATGCCAAAACTCCTGCATTTCAGGAAAACCTTCTTGAGATGACAACAATGTTCTTTATCAGATTTTGAGAATACTGTGATGTCATCCAGATAGACGACCACACATTGATCCTTTTCCCCAATGAAATCTATGTCCATGGCACGTTGAAACGTTGCCCTTGCATTCATCAATCCAAAAGGCATCTTGGCATACATGAATGTGCCCCATGGAGTGGTAAATGTCGTCTTTTCCCTGTCTTCAGGCAGAACAGAGACTTGATTGTAGCCAGAGAAACCATCGATCATGGACATCCTGGATGCTCCTGTTACCCTCTGCAGTATATGTTCCATCTTTGGTAAGGGGTAGTTATCCTTTCGTGAGCTCCTGTTCAGGTTTCTGAAGTCTACACAGAGTCTGATTTCTCCATTCTTTTTCCTTACTGGTACCAAGTTGGCCACCCACTCTGAATATCTCAGCGGTACAATGATCTGATCTTGGAGCAACTTCTTCACTTCCCTCTCCATGATAGGCAACAACATAGGATTGATCTGTCTCAGCTTCTGCCTAAATGGCTTTGCCTCCCCTTTCAACGAGATTTTATGCTCGATGACAGAGGTGTCATATGTTTTGAGGTCTTCGTAGGTCCAAGCAAAAACATCAGCAAACTCCCTCAAAAGTCCAACGTATTTAGACCTCTGATCCTTTGTCAGACTTCTTGAAAATTTGACAAACTTGGGCTCACTCTCAGTGCCAATGTTGCACTGAATAGTACCAGCGTCATCCTCCGAGATTTCCCTTTTTAATGACACATCATTTCTATCAAAAAGCCTTTCCAAAGGAACCAGTCCCCTTGGACTATGGTTGCTGGGGAGCTGCACAATGTTACGCTCTGCTATTTTACCCAGAAACTTACCCCCATCAAGCTCTTCTTCAAAGACAGAGTCTTGGTCGATATGCATCTCTGAAAATTCTTCGACGGTCTCCAAGAATTTCTTGATCTCGAGGTCATCCTCGAATACCTTCCAATGTTTGACGTTGTTAGGTATGGAGGGCCTATATTTTACTTCTAAATCATATCTGAATTTGGGCGGCAAGGGTACTTTGAAATTGCTTGCTGATGTAGCCAAGGAGTCTGCCACTTTGTTCCTTTCTCTTGGGACAAAAGAAATGTTGAATGCTGAGAAGAAATTGTCAATTAAGTCCCATACCTCATTTCTGTAGTTTCTAAGTCGAGGATGCTTGGCCTAATAAGTGTTTCTAATCTGTTGGACCACCAACTTTGCATCTCCGAACACTTCTACTTCCTGAATTCCCATTTCCTTTGTAGCTCTTAATCCTAAGACAAGAGATTCATACTCCGACACATTGTTGGTAGCTTCAAATTCTAGTTTGTATGACAGAGATATGGTTTCCTGAGCAGGTGACACAAAAAACACCCCTGCTCCAGCGCCTTCCCTGGAAAAGGCTCCATCAAAGAACATTTTCCAGACGGGGGTGATGGAGGGAGGAAATTTATGGGAAGTGGTGGGCATCTTTCTGATTTTTAAAGGAGGCTTGGGAGCAGTAGTGAGTTGTAGTACACTGGAACCTAAATCAGTGTCCAAGGCAAAAATGGGATGGTTGGTAGGGTTGGCTTCATCACTGATTATATAGGCCAGTTGGGCTTCCCTGTATAGCCTCCTATGTTCTCCTCCAAACACTAGGATAGTAGCATATGTGAGGTCCATATGCAAAGTTCCCCCCAGTCTTTTTATCCAAGATCTTGATAACAACATACCGAACTTGGGGGGGACATCAGCTACTACAATATCCATGACCACACTTTTCATGGGCAATTGAAACAAGGTTACGACCAGGTCTTTGATAACTCCTAGACATTGAACTTTTCTGGAGTCAAAGGAATAGAGGTCATGATAGGCTCGGGTGATTTCTAGCCCTAACTCTTCCATGACAATTTTGGGCATGAGGTTGTGAGAAGCCCCCGAATCCATCAAGCAGTTGTGCAGTACCTTGTCATGTATGTTCAGGGAAGTGTAGAAGGGAGGGGATGAGTCATTCCTGTCTTCTACCATAGGACCTAGAATAACTGCAGGCTTTTCATCTTACAAATTGATGGAGTCTGTGGGAAGGCATGAGACCTCAGACTATAAAATCTCAGAGAAGAGTTTCTTGAACCCTTCATGTTTAATCAATTCGGTCAGGGGCACATGGATTCTGATCTTTTGAATTTCATGCTCGAAATTAAAAGAAGATGTAAGCTTTGGAATTTCTCTTATTTCGGGGACATGACTCTGGGCTATGGGAGAGAGGGGTTGGGCCTTCTTACCTCTGTGACTGTCTACTACCTCATTAGCAGGTTTCTCTGTTCTAGTGGACTGCTTAGGAGCATCATGTGCTACTGTCTTTTTCTTGGACCGCAGATCATACCTGCCTTGGCTGCCGCTAGCCTTGTCTCTCTTGCTCAGTTCATTTAGCTGACTGTCCATGAGAGACTCCTCGTATGCTGATTGAGTGAGATGAGGAAAAGGAGGAGTGTCCCCGAAGCAATGGATTTCAGGATTGAGCTAATTTGTTTCCCCTTCTTCCCCCTCAACCACAAAATTGTTTTGAAAAGGGGTCTGAATTTTCTGGTCTTCTCTGTCTCTTCCGCTCTCTCTTTGCACAGTCGGGGGAGTAACATTGTTTGGCCTCCTAAAACCTCCTTTGTTTTCGGCATTTTGAGGGCCCTTGTATGCTTACCTCCCTTCCACCTTCATTCTCTCCATCTCTGCAGAAAGAGACTTCACCATCTTGGTCAGTTCATCCACTTGAAGGTGGGGCACCGATGGGCCAGAAGTTGAGGTTTCCGCTCTTCCCTTTCTTCTGTCTACGTCAGCCTTGTTCCTCAATCTATCAGCTACTAATACATTGGATTCCACTTCTATGGCTGCATATTGCATTTGAGCTAAGGAGGTGGCTCTTCTTTCTCTCAATAAAAGACAAAAATCGAGGCCAAACGCACTAGCATAAGAAATCTTGGCCGAGGCTTCTGAGGGTTTTATTTCAGCAGGAATTTTATTATACATCTTATTGAATCTTTTGGAGAAGTCAGAGATAGACTCTCCTTCCATATTATTCAAAGACCCGAACTCTGTCATGTAATACATGAAATCCTTCCTATCTCCCCACTGCCTCAAGAAAGCACTATCCAGGGCTTCGATCCCAGCAATAGATCCGGGGGCCAATCCTCTAAACCACTTCCTCACCTCACCATCCAGGCTCTGGATGAAGACTCTCATCCAGACGTCTTCATTTTCAATGTTCAGGTTGTCTGCATAACTGTAGAAAGCAACTAGGTGCTCTTCCGCAGTTATGTCTCCTTCTCCAGTGAACTTGGGCATATACTTCAAGTAATCTCCAATAGGGAGAGGATTCATAGGATGGGGTAGGATTAAGGGAGCATATCTGGCAATGACTATGGTGTCCATTATATTTAGAGGGGGATTAGCACCAGCCATAGGAATATTAGGTGGAGGAGAATTTGGAGGAGAAGGAGTTCATGAAGGGGCTACTGGGAATGAGCCTCAAAGTGGAATGGGAAACAAAAGGGGATTTAAGGAGAAGGCTAACGGGCTCAAGTCAGCAGATGCTCCGCTTTGTGTAGGAGTGGTAAAAATATCAAGAGGAGGAGTGGTAAAGATAGGAGTGGGGAAATCTTCTGCGGTCCTGGGTCTACGCCAAAGTACAACTTCAGGGGAGAGGGGAGTGACAAGGGTTTCTCCCTCCAATCCCAGACCAGGAGGGGAAAACTCAGCAGGAACACTCCTGAAATTCAGGAAACGAGACACCTCTGAAAGAGGTCTGTTAAGAAACTGAGGAGGAGAAAATGGAGTGCCTACAGAAGGAGATGGTGGATTACCTGGTTCGGCGGTGGAAGCTTCTTCTTTAGAGGCCTTTCCTTTTCTGAGAACCACATCCGGATCAGTTTTAGGTGTAGATAGGGGCAGCTGAGGATGAGACCGCATGTGTCTGCCTCTAAAAGCCACAATTAACACGACAGGTTCGCCACAATGGAGTCGTCACAACGTAGTTGCCAGGTGCACAATAGCAATCTTTAAAGGCTCTGATACCTGATGCACCTTCAGAATCAGAGGCTTAATGTCGTTCAATCCTGGGGAAAATTTTCAACTTCGTCCCCGGCAATGGCGCCAGAAATATTAGCATCAGAAGTCACTCTTGGATTGCTTGTAGGAGCACAGCTCAACGCCCATCAGTTTTATGTCACGATAGTTTTTAATGGGTGATCAAATGGGTAGAGACTCGGGGAGATATTACTCTAACTCAGGGATTGGGTCTGGTGTGTAAGGAACAAAGGAGGTCTTGATCTAACTTCAGTCAGTGGGTTGATTTAAATATGAATAGGTTGAAGACTTGGTGAGAGAAGTGAACAAACTACCTCAGGCAACAGACCTTTCGGTAGTTTGTAGAAGAAAAAATCTGAATGCAAGATCCTCTTGGTTCAAGGCTTCGAGAAACTGAAAGGGGGACTTGACTGGATCCTCCAATTCCAAGTCGTTCAACGCTAAGAAAATCATAGAGACCGATTAGAAACAATGCAACTGTTACAGTGATCCAACCTACATCATCCTATAACAGTGACAACTCGACTGGATCCTCCAATTCTGAGCTGGTCTAATACAGTGTAAACAAAGATGTGAAAGAAACTGACATTCATAAGGCAAGAAGTCTCAAAAGTCCACACATAACCAAGAATAACAGTGCTTCATTAAAGTTTTACAACCGGGAGCCTTGCTCAACCATCGATGCTTACAAAATACAAAGACTGAGTCTATATACTCAGAAAAATTCGCCTAATAGAGGCATGCTCAGTCATCCGAGGCGTGGTGTCCCTTCAGTCAAACTCGTACTGATATTCTTCTTCAGGCGCCACCTTAACTACGCATGGATCCTGTAAGGGGAGTAGCTGAGCCATTAAGTGCCGAGTTGGCGTGTGCAGACTTCTCTGGCTAGTCGAGGACTTCGACATGGCTTCTTTAGAAAAATTGGTACATAGGACCCTCTCGGGCAGACATCTTTCCAGATCCTCCATACCTTACACTTAATGGGTGAGGAGCGGTTTCAACCACCCCCTCTCACCTTCATTTACTCCAAGCAAGAAACAGGATTGAGATCGGATCCGATGGCACTTGGAGATCGTGATGATCCCCTCTGTGACTAGACTCGACGCCTTTGGCCCTTCTTGCACAACTCTTTTTATTTTCCAAGTGACCACGGGCGGTGACCCTGCGTTTATTCTCAAAGATGCTTTTGACATTCGCGAATAGAAAGGGGCTGATCCTTTCTCCTCACAGTCACGATGAGTGAAACACTGAGATGGATTAATTTGGCGCCACGCGTCCCTCTCAGATCTGACGGTCCTGAACTTACTCGGTGATGTTGTGGGCCCGGGTCCTAGACGCTCCTGGCACTTCGTGTTTTAGGGATATGAAGGAGTTGCTCTTTGTGTGTTAGATTCGCGATGGGCGAAAAAGCGAGGGGCCTAATTGTGCACCATGTGTTCCTTCTGGATGGATGGTCCTGAGACTGCTCCGTGATACTGCAGGCCCGACTTTGGGCGCTTTCGACGTTTTCGGGGTTTGGGGTTTCGAGCTGTAGAATGACATGGAATTCTTGCCCTTTGAACTCCCGAATGCCGAATCGCCGACGCGACTAGATCTCGCACCACACGTCCTCTGGATGGACAACTGTTATCCTTTCCTGCACACAATATGGGCACTATCCATTGCGCTAACCTCGACACAACTTTGCTAACTGAAATTTCCCGCCAACCGTCGATCTACTCCTATGGATGAATCTGGACCATCGACAATATAATTTCGCCTACTCACTTGCTTGGAAGCCTGAAACAAGATTTTTCCGTGCTGTGCTTGGGCGCTTCTCGCGCGTCTTGCAGACCTGAATACTCTTGTGACCCGGACAAGAAATGTTACTAACAGGCTTGCTAAAATCCAAGAGTGTGATATTGAAATCAAGCCTCTAAAAGTAGTCAAGGGACAAGGATTGTGTAAATTAATGATAGGGATTGATGCAATAAATACAAATATATCAATTTCATTAGGATCATCTTTGTCAACATCTGAATGGTATAAAAGTATAATATTTTATTTGAATTATGGGAAGTTTCATGTTAGTATGTATTCTAAGGAAATAAGATCATTGAAAATGAAGGCCAATCAATATGTCTTAGTTGTTGAAGTTTTATTTCGGAGAAATTTTGATGGTATTTTATTGATATGCATCGATTGCACAAGGGTTTAGAAGGTTTTACAAGAATTTCATGGAGGTGTTTGTGGAGGACACTTTGCACCTAGAACAACTGCCCATAGAATCATAAGAGTAGTTTATTATTGGATAACCATTTTTAAAGACTCCTACTTAATGATTAGAAAATGTATTTCTTGTCAGAAGTTTTCAGGAAAGATGAAGAAAGTAGAAAATGCCATTACAAACTAAAACAATTGAAGAGTCATTTGCACAATGGGGCCTGAACATTATTGGACCAAGCAATCCCAAATCCAGTAAAGGTCATTCATATATCCTCACTATAACTGATTATTTTACAAAATGGAAAGAAGTTGTAGCTTTGAAAAAGGATGATTATGAACAATTGATCACTTTCCTCAAAGATAATATTCTATCAAGATTTGGAGTTCCATAAAATATTATAGCTGATAATGGATCAATCTTCATTGGTTCAAAATTCACAAACTTCTATGGGGAATACCGTATCATCATGGGAAAATCATCAAATTATTATCCCTAAGGGAATGGTTTCGCCGAATCTACTAATAAAATATTGGTCCATATTCTCAAGAAGACAATTGCTCCAAATCATAGAAATTGGCATATGAAATTGATTGATGCATTATGGGCTAGTAGACTCACCTCGAAGGATAGTACAAGAGTGTCACTATACACTATAGTATATGGAAAGGAAGAAAATATTCCCATTCATTTGGAATTGAACACTCTAACTTATGCTATGAACACAAAGGATATTGAACAAGTTTCCCCTTTACAAAGAAGGTATTATCAACTGATGCATTTGTAAGAACAATGAAGTCATGCATTGAAAAACATGAGTCAAAGACAACATATTATCAATTTTTTTTTTGATCAAAGCGCAACACATTTACAAAAGTTTTTCAAAAAGGTCAGTTGGCATTATTATGGAACAAAACAAAAGAAAAACCATCCCAACATACAAGGTTTGAAGCACTTTGGATTGGTCCTTATGAGATTGTAAAAAATCTTGGTTACAATTCTTACTTGGTGAGGGATATGAAAGGCACAGTTTAGACATTGCCAGTTAATGGGAAACACCTCAAAAGTTTTTTCTCATGAAAATCCCCCTTTAGAACACACACACACACACACACACACACACACACACACACACACACACATATTTCCCCTTTTGTACATTCTTGCTAAGTTGTTTGTTTTTCTCATCTTTTGTTCTCTCGATAGAGGCCATCGCCCAATGTCCAATTTATTTTCCTTTAGATTCTGGATTCTTAGTAACCCGCAGGGGTTTACTGTCCCATAGTTAGAGCTAGTTGTTGACCCATAGGTGTGATATATCTTGAGTGATTCTTCTTGTATATTCCATTCAAAAATTTTCTTCCATACTTAATTTTCTTTTGAGATCATCAGGGGTTCCTAACGTATCGCCTTGATACGCCTAACTTCCGTGACCCACATAATAATCACTTTATTTTCATGACCCTCATTATGCACCTACACTTAGAAATTTCCTTGGATATTCATTCGTAGGTGTAAGAACTATCTCGATTCTCCTGTTGTCTCAATTTTTCATTTGTCCGCTTGTCCCGATCCTTCTATCATTCCACCATTCAATCATCTCGCCATCCCGACACCTGTTTACCTCGATTTTCCATTGTCATGCTTGCTCGCTCCCTTGATTTTTCAATGTTCTGCTTGTCCTCTCTTCCGATTGTCTGCTCCTCCGATTGTCCGCTCTCTCGATCATCCACCACCCCGCCAAGATTTACGTCATGTCTTGTCACATTTACCAACGTGTATTAAATTATACTTTCTGAAAATGACTACCACTAATATAAGTGCTAATACCATTATTAATTATGGGAATCTCCAGACAACTTCCATAAATTTTAATATCAATACTTCTTGAAGACAAAGAAAGTAGGTTTTGAGCTTCTGAAGGACTACCTCGAAGACCCAAGAATTTTTCCAAAAGACCTTTCAAACATTAAGGTAAGTTCACTAAAAAAATGTACCAAGAAATGGCATGTTTGTTTGCTAAAATTACTGGACAAGAATCTACGACTATTGTTCCTACATTCGCTTTGTACATACTTCATTTCACAATTCATCAGAATGTCGTCTTCGACTGGGCCAAGATGATTTCAAGTGATGTATATTTTCACTTGGGAAATTCATAAAATAATAAAAGGTTTTATGTGTCCTCATATTTGATTTTCATCGTGACCCATTGTCATGTTTTCAATGGCCTTCCCTTGGATAAAAAGGTCGACTGTAAATTCGACACTGTGAAAATGTGGTACTCCGCACGTTGGAAATTGAAATTTGCATATCACTTCTATGAAGTGAACAATGCTTTTATCTCATGTTTCAAAAGGCTAATTCATGGACCCAATAGATGAATATTATCTCTGGAAGCTACATCTTTCTTAGACAAGAAAGGAAGTTTTAAAGCCACAAAAAATTTCAGTTTTATTAGATTCTATTGTTCGCATGAGAAACCTTCAAGACTCTATTGTTCATGCCACATCTTTGAAAATTCCAGTTTTATTAGACTCTATTGTTCATGCCACATTCAATAAAAATTCAAGAAAGTTAGTTATTAAATAGGTAAATGAAAAAAAAAGAAGATTCGAGAAAAATGGAATTCAGAATTTGACATTAATGGGGTTCCACCCTCAAAGGTCATAGAATTCCATGAGGCCATAGGAGAAGCTTTAAAAATGTCAATTGGAGATATAGAGAATGAAAATTCTATTTTAAAAGATAGAGTTAGAGAATTGGAAAATGCTCTGATGTCCCCAACATTGTTTCCTAGTCATATTACCACCATCCAACCCTTGAGAAGTCTTGAAGTAAGACCTGAATCAAGCTCAATATTAAAAGGAACATCAAGTTTTCTTATTGCTATCAAGTGATATGTTGGTGAAAACATCCAAAAGAGAACGTCTTTCATTCTTGAGACCTAGGAATTAACAACCAACTTTGTCTCCTTAAGCTCAAGAATGACAAATTTTAGGCAACATCTTCCAACAAACCTTGAAAACGATGAAGAATTTACAAAGGGGAAATTTCTACTGATCCTGGTGGATATTGGTGGCCACCTACCTATTATACTGGCTCAAAGAATAGTTTCCATGTTGGTAGTTTTTTTTTACAGTTTTCTAAGTCCCAAACTTCTGGGGCCATTTTGGGGCCCTAAATGAAATATTTTGGGCTTGGAAACGCATATTATGTAGGAAAAGGAATATGCTAGGATGAAAAAAAATGTACTCCTTGACTATACCTTTCCAACTGTGTATTGAGCACCCCAAACGAAGATCGTATGCAAAAGTTATTCCCTCGAGAATTTGATGTATCAACTACCCCCATCGGGGCCCACAAGCCTTTTGGCGTTTCATCTCTTGGGATTAGGGTTTTGGATGTTTAGGGTTTTATCATTTATATTTTATGTTAAAAAGGCCTTTGGATCCTCATTTTACTCATCTTCTTGTGAATGAGTGTAACTGTCACATCTCTTCTCAAAGATAAGCTACCACCATTCGAACAAGTTTGTTTCAGTTTGCATTTCTACAGTTTCAACAGGTTTTCGTTATTAATAGAAGTCAAGTTTTATTGTATCTATGTGTGTTTCTTTGCTATACACATGTATTTCATTTCGTTCCATTTATAAATCTGGATCATTGGTATCAGAGCGACCTTCTCTTTATTTGTTTATATGTGCATGTTTCCAACGAGGTCAGGGTACAAGGAGTTGGGACTCGAAGTAGTTGATCCCTTGCAAGACTATCCCCACCAATCACGATGACCTCCCATGGCGGAAGAAAAGAGAGATGATGGAGCAAGAGATCCTTTTAAATTGTTGCTAGAGGAATCCCTAGCGCGACAAAAGA
>ML802841.1:193702-224617 GCA_009831015.1 Picea engelmannii | reverse complement strand
CAACTCCTACACAATAATTGACATAATGGAAAGAGAACCCCCAACACGGCTCATTTCCTGGGTTAAATCGCATGCGCCTAGGTCGACACATGTCGCCCATGAAGCTGCATGCATCCCTCCCTAGGAACTTAAGACAAAACATAGATTTCACATGGCTTTTGGGATAATATTAAAATATTATTCCCAAGGACTTAAGCCTCTAGGCTTAGCCCCTAGGCTCCACACTTAGCCTCTCTTTCCAACCTTCCAGCCCCCAATCCCTTACCTAGGTTTTGTGGAAGCTTTTTTCCCCACCACTCATTCATCGTGGTCGGTCCACATGTAGAGATGTTTTGTATTAATACTGTGCATAATTACATGTACAAAAAGCAGGCTCCTGGCCTTCAACACTTAGGCTCCCTGGCCTAATAACACATAATCCCACTAGCTTATATAAATTGGCTCACCAACCTTATAAACTTGAATTACAATTCATAAACAAGTTTTATACTTCATAGACATGATTTACAACATGGCTCGGCCTTGGGGACATTACAATCCCCTCCCCTTATTTTTGCACCGTCCTCAGTGCAACTTTACACTGCATCTGCAAGATTTTCAAAATTTTCAAAAAGATGCGGGTACTCTGCCCACATAACATCTTCATGCTCCCATGTCGTGTCCTCAGGACCGTACCAGGTCCACTGGACCTTTACAAGCCCTATGGATCGATTATGGAGCTGTTTGTTTTTCCTGTGTAATATGCGCGCAAAAAGCACTTGCAGGACACCTTCTTGCTCCACCTGGATCACATTCCAATCAATTACATGATTAGCATCAGGGATATACTTTTTAAGAAATGAAACATGAAACACATTATGTATAGTCATGGATGCAGGTAAAGCAAGCATATATGCAACTGGCCCAATCCTTTCCAGGATTTCAAATGGCCCACAAAATCTAGCTGCCAACTTGTCACAACTTTGTAGCTTCAGGGAACTCATGTTAGCTTTCACTTTGAAGAAAACATGATCACCCACTTTGAACTCTCTGTGGGTTCTATTCTTATCAACATAACTTTTCTGCTTGTCTTGGGCAACTTTCAAATTCTGCTTAATTTTTATCATTTGGTCCTCCATCTCCTTGAGCAACTCTAGCCCAACTACTATTCTATCAGATGGATTATCCCAGCTCACTGGAGTATTGCCCTTTCTTCCATAAAGTGCTTCAAATGGGCTCATCTTCAACGATGCATGATACCCATTGTTGTAGGCGAATTCTACCAAGTGTAGGTAGTCTTTCCATCTTGATGGTTTGCCCATCACATACATTCTCAGTATGTCTTCTATTACTCTGTTCACCCTCTTTGTCTGTCATCAGACTCAGGATGATAGTCTGTACTAAAGTTCAAATTCGTTCCGAATCCTTTGAACAATCCTTTCAAGAAATTCGAGGTGAATTTCAGGTCTTTGTCGGACACAATCGTTTTAGGAATTCCATGCAATTGTGCCACTTCCTTTATGAAAATATCAGCAACATCTGCTGCCCTGTGAGTAGTTTTCAGTGGAATAAAATGGGTAGCTTTTGTAAGCTTGTCCACCACCACCATGATCGAATCATGCAGCTTGCCTGTTCAGCGCAATCCGGTAATAAAATCCTTCCTTACTACTTCCCACTTCCACTCAGGAATGGGTAAAGGTTGCAACAACCCTGCTAGGTGCCTATGCTCATCTTTAACTTTCTAGCACTCCATACATCTAGCAATGTATTCAACGATCTCTCTCTTCATACCCGGACAAAAGTAATGGCTCTTGACCGCTGCTACTATTTTCTGATATCCAGGGTGACCTGCATAAGGCACATTATGCATCTCCTGCAAAATCATCTATTTCAAGCACTGGACATTGGGTACAAAATTTTTGTTCTTGTATAGAAGTATTCCATCTGTTTCCAATTTATAAATTTCCATCTTCTGTGGCATCTTACCCTACTGTAGCTTGGCTACCAATTCTCTGTACTGCAGATCTGTATTTGCAGCCTCCAAAATTTTGCTTTTAATATCAGTCCGATACATGCTAATGGTTGTAGCATGTAATTCATGCACCCTCCTACTGAGTGCATCAACCACTTTATTCTCCTTTCCTTTGATATACTTGATCTCAAAGTCATACTCACACAGAAATTCCAGCCACCTACTTTGTCTAGCATTTAAGGTTGGCTGATCAAACAAATATTTTAGACCGTTATGGTCTGTTTTGATTTCAAACCTCCTTCCCATGAGGTAATGCCTCCATTTCTTTAGAGCATGAACTATGGCTGCTAACTCCAAGTCATGGGTTGCATAGTTCTTCTTGTGCTCTTTTAATTTCCTGGACTCATAACAGATTACGAATTCGTTTTGACTGAGGACCCCTCCCAGTCCTTCTTTGCATGCATCAGTGCATACTATGAAATTTGCATTTGGATCTGCAATCCTTAGGATTGGAGCACCGGTTAACATCTGCTTCAATCACTGGAAACTTTCCTCACATCCCTCTGTCCAGTGAAACTGATTCCCCTTTCTTTGCAAAGAAGTGATAGGGTGAGGTATCTTGGAAAACCCTGCGATGAACCTTCTGTAATAACCAGCCAATCCCATGAATGATCTAACTTCCATTATGTTCCTTGGCACTGATCATTCTCTAATGGATTCAATCTTCTCAGGTTCTACCACTATCCCATCCTTCGAGATAATATGTCCCAAGTAATGGATCTACTCCTGATAAAACGAGCACTTGCTTAGCTTGGCATACAGTTGGTGCTCTCTTAGCACCTGCAACACCATCCTCAAATGTTGTTCGTGTTCTTCTTCTGTCCTGTAATACACCAGAATGTCATCCAGGAAGACAATGACAAACTTGTCTAGATAGTCCCTGAATACTCCATTCATCAAGCTCATAAAAACAACCGGTGCATTTGACAGTCCAAATGACACCACTATGAACTCGTAATGACCATACCTTGTTCTAAAGGCGGTCTTGTTGATGTCTTCATCTCTTATTCTTACTTGGTGATATCCTGATCTTAGGTCTATTTTCGAAAAGATCTTTGCATCCTTCAACTGATCGAAGAGATCATCAATCCTCGATAGAGGATACTTGTTCTTCACCATTACTTTGTTCAATTGCCTGAAATCGATGCACAATCTCAGTGTTCCATCCTTCTTCTTTACGAATAGGACCGGGGCACCCCAAGGTGACACGCTTGGGCATATATACCCCTTCTTCGGAAGTTCTTCAAGCTATAGCTGCAACTCTTTCAGTTCTGGCGCACTCATCCTGTACGGAGCCTTTTACACTGGAGCTGCTCCGGGCATCAAGTTCACAGAGAAATCAATATCTCTTTTCGGAGGTAGTCCAGGTACTTCCTGGAGTACATCTTCGAACTCTTTAAGTACCTCATGATCCTCAATACTTGACACCTTATCCTTAGGCGTTTCCCCCACATGAGCTGCAAATAGTTGACAACCTTTTCTGTAGCACTTCTTCAGCTGCATTGCTGAGATTTCTCTAACAATAACAACTCTAGGAATTCCTTGGATGGATCTCTGATTCCCTTCTTCATCTAAGCAAGTGAATGCCTTGTTTCGACAATCCAAGATGGCATGGTGCTGGTCCAACCAGTCCATCCCAATTAGACAGTCATAAGAGCCTAACGACAGAATGTTCAAATCAGCCTTCATGCTCAGTCCATTCATGTCTACACGATAGGACTTGACTAACTCCATGACTTTCCTCTTGGTTCCTGTAGCTAGCTGCACTAACCAAGACTTTTCATGTTTGCTTCTTATTAAATGCAAACTTTCTACCACTCTAGGGTCTATATAACTATGGCTAGCCCTTGAATCAACTAAAATAGTAAATGGTTGGTTTTTTATCATACCTTCTACTTCAATCATGTGCGACTGATACTCAGCTTGCTTGTTGTCCAGGGCTGCGTAGATCCTTGGAATTCTACTGCCCATGTCCTCCACTATTTCAGCCTGCTGAACATTGTGAAGAACTCTTACTTTATCATTTATGTGGGGGAAATCCCTATACCTATGGTTTTCTTTACAACCCCAACATTCCATAGGTGGCGGCCTTGACATTTGTCCACCCACTTCAACCTTCCTGGGCTCTCTAAGAGACGACTATCCTTGAGGACTGTTTCTGAAAAAGGGTGGTTTATTTCCCTTCTGTCTTTGTTCTTTCTCGAACTTTTTCTGGTCATCCCAAGCCTTTCGAAAGGTAGGATTTTCTCTTTGTTGTTAAAATAAGCACTTTGCTCTTGTTATCGTTTCTTCCATAGTCTTTGGGTCATCATACTGAATCTTATCCCCAATAGTAGGCAGTAATCCACTCAGGTACCTCTGAATCTTGACAGACTCATCTTTGATGAACGAAACATACTTCAGTAATTCCAAAAACTTTCGTTCATACTCATCAATGGTTTGGTTGTCCAGCTTGAGTTCAAAGAACTCTTTCATCTTTCTATCATAATATCTTTTAGTTAAGTATTGCCTCTCGAAATACCTCTTGAATTCTTTCCATGTGATGTCCCTTTCCCTGATGTGCTGCACCTACACAAGTTGATCCCACCACATGGATGCTTTTCCCTTCAATTAATACATGGCAATCCTTCCCTCTGCATGAGAGGAATAATTCTGCAGTTGAAATTATTTCCTCATACCAAGCAACCAAGTTTCGACATCTTCCTCCTTCTTATGTTCTCCATCGAATGTTGGAGGATTGATCTTGTTCATTTTCCCTTTCAATTCATCCATCCTAGATCTCCTATGCTTTCTGGTAGGAGATGGGCTTGAACTACTGTGTGCTTCCCTACTGGAATGCTTTGGGGAGTGACGACGATGTCTCATGACACTCTTGATCTTCTTTTCCTCTCAGGGGTCCTACGACTCTCTATCTTGCTTGAGTCACTCTCCTTTTCCAATTTCTTTTCTATTCTTTCCAGACTCTTCAACATCCTTAAGTTGAATTCACCCTGTTTATCCTTGAATTTCATGAGCGTTTGGCTATCATCTTGGCAAGCCTGGGCATCTTTCTGCAATCTTTCAATGATTTTCATCATATGTCCTTCCTTATCCATCTCTTTTCCTTTCCCATTAGAGTTTGATCCTTCAACTCCCAAGTTGACATTCCTTCCTTCTCTTTCGCTCTCTGAATTGGAGGCAATCTGCACCTCTTCCACTCTCTGCTCTCAACGAAAACCCTATTCGGTTCTGGCACTTGCTAAGCTTATGAAAACACACTTGTAGACAACAGGGATTTGTCAGGTTGTCATTCTTAGCAAATTCCACACATTCAAAACCATTCTAATTTAAGAAAACGCTTAGACTTCACAAATTTTCCGAGTTCTGCTCGGCTCTGTAATTTTCGGGTGATAGCTCCCTCTTTCTTAGCCCCTACCCTCATAACCAAAGGTCGTGACCAAATGCTAGACTACTAGGTGCTACTCGGGCTTTCGACCTTTGAAGAGTTTTAAGGTACACACATCTATCTTCCGGAGTTTCGATTTACCGAATTCGCGTAAATCAGGTGGATCGACGGTCCACGTTTACCCAACATCCAACGGTTAAAAATCCGCTACGGTTCTTCCGTCTTTGAATATTTCGGGATTTTGGAAATTTGGGTTTCGAGGTTTCGGTAACCGGGAGTTCAAAATGCAGCGACCCAAACCACTGGTCACTCCATTCCCCGAACTCCGATACACGAGTTCTTATACGAGATCCAATGATCCTCGATGATTTGGATCCAACAATCCAGATCTTTTCGGAGTTTTGTGAACCGGGAGTTCACGATGCAACGACTCCAAATCTCTTATCACTTCAATCCCCAAATTCTGATATGGGAATTCATGTACGAGATCAACGACTGTGAGCATCCCTTGATCCGACGGTCTAGATCTCTCCTAAGCTTACACCTGTCAAATCTCTTCAACCCTAACTTCCTTGCTAGTTGGCTGGATCCGACGGCTCACGGGATTTCGAAACTTCTTCCTGGAAGCGCTCCACCATTCGATTCTACCCTTGTTAATCTCTTTCACGATTTGGGACTTGGAGTGACCAAGAATTTGGCCTATGCTCCAAGTTCACGATCCCTGAATTCACGAAATGATCCAATGGATCAAACCAACCACGATCAACGACCCACATTTATTCTGGATACTAGGGTGGCGAGTTTCTCCATCCACTAACCACCTTGCAACTTCTGGCTATCTTACGGTCCTCGTGATTTCGCGAGTTCTCCACAAGAGAATTCTGACCATCCAAATCTGATTCTCAAGGACTTTTGGCCAATGACTTGGCACCCTCCTTCTGAACTTTCATCTACTTGATCCAACGGTCCTGATTCCCCATGATCTGACGACTCAGATCTCATCGACATTTCACGTATCAGGATTTCGTGTGTCACGAGGTCGAAAGATTTTCCACCTTCGTCTTCCCTATTCCCGAAATGTCGATTTCTTCCTGGATAATTAATGGTCTAGATCTCTCTTAGATCGACGGTTGTGATCCAATCGTGAATTCACATTTCGTGAATTCTCATGAACTCACCCTTAGACCATTTCAAGTCATGAATCAACGAAAGGCTAATCGCTCTCCATGCGTCCTTTCCGATGGACGGTCCTGACGAATTCGGGATTTCACGTATCGCGATTTCCACACTCCTGTGCAACTCCAAAGGGTTTTAAACCTTGTGCACCTTCTCCAGATTTGATGGTTGTGAGGGTTCTCCTTTCCTCCCGAACAAATTCTATGGCTCCAACACTTCTGGTGTGGAGTTCTCTCTCTCCCTGTGGCCATATACCACACCGGCTGCAGTTTTAAAATACCACTACACCTCCTGAGCTTTGTAACACAGTCAAGTAGTCCGTTGACACTCATAAACATTCTGAGGTATGAAATTAGTCCTCCAGACACAATTTATTCTCAAAACCTCGGTCCAAATACCAATTATTCGACCCATCTAGGCTTAGTGTTGAAACTAGGCTCTGATACCATACTGTAATGTTCCCGACCATCAACCCCATGGTCGGGCCAACATTACTACGCGGAAAAACACTACTGTAACATATTATGAATTCTTATGAAATAAAATTGCTTGATAATAGTTAAACACAATGTAAGCACATTAATACCGTTAACATACATAATCCATGACATTAACAATAATTCACGAATACAGCGGAATACATGTAAACATTGCTAGAATCACAGACATGCATATTTAATTGAAATTATACGCATGTATATACTTATCTTTTAGACTGGATGTAATTCAACAACTATGTGTAGACCTCCCATGAACCTCCCAGCCTTAGACTGCATTGCTCATCACTCTCAGCAGTAGGTCACCCTCGAGCTGGGACTAAGCTCCACCGGGTAGGGATTCCTAGGCTAGGCAGGGAATACATGAAGACACACAGTCACAGGAGAAGGATTCTCTCCCAGGAGACACTTATGCCCACTGCCCACAGAATCTCATTCCCCACATGTTTGTCCCACCCTAGGAGTATACACCTTCACTGTCACCAAGACAATCCATCAACTGCTAACCTCCCTTCCCTTGGGCTTCAACAACAGACCGGACTGGAAGTCTCCGAGCTCTGTGGCAGCTACAGGACTCCTTCCAGGAGTTCTCACTTCCTCCACGCACTCTCTCACCTGGAGAGAGTCTCTCACAGACTAGGTAACCCGCCTCTTCAACAAAAATCACCTCCCTCACACTGGCCAGCAAGTCACACGTAGTCCAGCACTGCGTGGCCACAACAGTCAATTGGGAAAATGGGTATGGACACCCGAAACAAAAATGATCAATGCTAAAGCATAATGCGACTCTCTCTAGTTTCAAAGATGCGTAAGGTGTACAGAGGTTCAATCACAGAGGCCAAACGTGTACAGATGGAGGATGGAGGAATTGGAAGGTCGAACCCCAGATTCAGATGATGGTTGGAGGAAAGCCCCCCCCAACTCCTACGCAACAGTCGATGAAATAGAAAGAGAACCCCCAACACGACTCATTTCCTTGGTTAAATCGCATGCACCTGGGTTGACACATGTCGCCCATGAAGTTGCATGCATCCCTCCCCAGGAACTTAGGACAAAACATAGATTTCACATGGCTTTTGGGATAATATTAAAATATTATTCCCAAGGAATTAAGCCTATAGGCTTAGCCCTTAGGCTCCACACTTAGCCTCTCTTTCCAACCTTCCAGCCCCCAATCCCTTACCCAGGTTTTGTGGAAGATTAGTCCCCCACCACTCATTCATCATGGTCGGTCCACATGCAGAGATGTTTTGTATTAATACTATGCATAATTACATGTACAAAAATCAGGCTCCTGGCCTTCAACACTTAGGCTCCTTAGCCTAATAACACATAAGCCCACTAGCTGATATAACTTGTCTCACCAGCCTTATAAACTTGAATTACAGTTCATAAACAAGTTTTATACTTCATAGACATGATTTACAACAGGGCTCGACCTTGGGGACATTACAAGAGGGTTCCCTCCTAAGCAAGTTTTAGGATACAACACTAGGAAGTCAATTGAGTATTCCTAGGAGTCCACATCAATTACAACATGTTCTAGAATCCCTTCTGGTCGTATTTTAGAGCGGTCAACAAGTTCTATCATAGTGGGAGTAGGTCTCAGGTTGGTAAGTCCAAGCAATTCTAGGGTCTCCTTGGTCATGATGTTTATCGTAGCACCCAAGTCGACTAGTGTGTTTGGAATAATCATTTTTTCTATCTAAATAGTTATTGTTGGATCCCTAGGGTCTTATTATTTAGTAGGTTGGGACATAAATAGTTATTGTTTTAGAGTAAATTAGGACATATTTGATTGCTTGCAGCAATAGGATCCTAACACAAAGATTTTTCAATTCTCCCAGAAAGTCGAACTTAGGTTGTGGAGCAGTTTTAGATACGACCAATCTCTCCAGATATGGTGGGTTTGGGGCAGTTTCAGCTGTAACTGTAGTAGAATCCCATGCTCGAGTTTTGTTATCGAGAGTTTCAGCATGAACTGTGTTGGTGTGCTGTTCTTTTGATTTCTCTTAGGGTGGAGCTATTTCTTAGGGTGGATTTTCTTCTTCATGCCTTCTGATGATGTGAAATGTTCCCGAGTTTATTACTCTTCTTAATCTCAAGTGTACATTGTTGCATACAATAGGGGAGATCCAGTAAGTAGGAAAAATGGGCATTTTGATTTGTTGAACTGCTTTATTATTTGGATTCGAGTTAGGTTGTACATGAAGTTGGGGTCATAGTGGAGGATTACTTGGTAGCACATTCGAGGGGGGTTGCAACACTTGTTGTTGTACAGGTAATTGAGTTTTCATAGGGAACTATCCACCTTGGAAAGGATATCCTTGCCATCCTCGAGGCCATGGAAAGTAATGATTTGGGTGAGGTGGCCACTGTGACCATGTTGTGGGATACTTAATCTAGGGAGGATTAGGAAATTTCCATGGAATTGTGGGATATTGAATTTGTTGTGGGACCTGCTGAGAATTATACATGTTATTCCAAGTATTAAAATATGAGGATGGGTCTTGAGTCATACCTAATGGGAGAGATTTCCATGGCTTCTTAGAATCAATGGAGTACACTTGCTTAGTTTCCTCGCTTGATCCTCGAAATATTACTTTTAATATTGGTAGCGATGGGAAGAGTATCGTTGGGTGATCCTATTCATAGATGCCATAGACTTCCATGCTATCGAGTGGGAAATCCTTGAAGGGATGCTTCTATCTACATTTGGGACAAAATATTTATAGTGATTTCTCTGCTTCAACCTGCTTCTGCTTTACCTGCAAAACATCCAATCATGAAGACAAAGAGCTAATACTTTCAGTCTTAAAATTTTCAAACAGATTGTCGATTCTGTCTTGTTACTCCACCATTGGCTAATCTCTATAACTTGGAAAAAGTGTCTGGTGCTTTGATTATGTTCTTTGATGACCCTCTTGAACTCCTTAGGCATATAGATATTATGTCATCGTAAGGCTCCTTTGATATGTCTCCTTTTCCCATTAGATTCGACATGTCTAAACAATCATCTCTCATTCCCTGAATCAAGATTGTCTTTAGGATGTCTTTTTCTAAATCCACTATGTTCAGACCTTTTCAAGTTATATTGGAGGTGTTCAACATAATCCTCTAAGCTATCTTCCTCCTTTCGGGACATCTTGAAAATTTACTCCCTTTGGTCTCTTGATATAAAATAGTATTGAAATTTTCCGAGAAAGGTTCATTTCATGTTGTCCCAAGAGGTGATGAATTCACCACCAAGGCCTATAAACCACCTTAATGTGGCTCCCTTCAAGGTGGAAAGTAGAAAATTCAACTTCTAAGCATTTGAAGTGTAGTCGTAGCTTCGACACAAAACATCAAATTCAAAAAGGAAGGTGTCTGGGTCTTCACTAGTTAGGCCGTGGAAGTTTGGAAGAGTAGATAAAGGAATATTCTTCATTGGTGATTCTACGAGAATGTTCTCGATGGGAAATTCAAAGGTGGGAAATATATCATTTGCATTTACATTTTCCATTTGGTTCTGCCACAATATGTAGAGTTTTTTCCAAAATGTCTCGGGCACTTGCTATCTATCAACAAGGTTCTCTAGGTGTGGAGGGTATTCTTGTGGTTGCTTAGGATGTCTTGCAACACTCCCCCAGTCTAGGATGAAGTTATAAAGAGAGTGGTTGAACTCCAACCATGGGTCTTGATGTTCCAGGGTTTGTCCGTCTATATCCCATAAGACTTCCGTCAAATCTTGATATTCAATCTCTCCTGCTAATACAAATGATTCAACATGGGTAGAAGACGGATACTTAGTCCCTTCACACGATTCAATCCTTCGAAAATTCGGTCCCGAGGCAGATGATTTTGCCTTTGAAATCATCTCGTGAATGAATGTTACCCATCCTTGATCTTGGTTTTTTATTCCTCCAAGCCCACTTCTATTCGTGGGATTAGTGTTTCTGGGGGCACCATGTTCTTCTCTTGCTTTATTCATGCAACCAACATGTCATAACTCTCTATGAGGCTGAGCCAACTACAATCTATTGTGGTGAAGCATAGGTTCCTACCTCTTGTCTTACTTCTCTATCACCTTAGAGTAAGGAACACTTCTATTATGCTCTAGTTTAACAATGCAACAAAAAATCAATGTCAGTTGTACTCTTGTGCTCTTAATAACTTCCCCGACAATGACACCAAAATGTTGTGCTATTTAATTGTCTATTTAAGACAACTTAATCACTCAATACATTAATTATCAACCAAGGGTACATATTTTATTTCAAATTTATCGTGCAAAGTATATGTAGGCGACTATTTCTTATTTGACACTGACTATCTATTGGAATGAAATATTAAGCAAGAAACACACCCTTTTGAAAACAAACTTCAAGAATTAAACACACTTTGTAGACTAGATCTCACTTGCTTAATGAAACACACTTGTTGAAAGTGAAACACACTTGCTCTGGAGTTGAAATCACACTATTGAAACTAAATTCACACTGGAATTAAAGAAAACATCACACTTGCATAAATAACGACACTCTAAGTAACCGAACCTTTTCTCTTGCATGAATGAAACAAATCCACTCTTGGAAAAATTAAATCATTCACCTTGAAATCAAACAAATCTAGCTGGAAGTGAGTACTCTTCAAGAAAGTAAATCTGTGAACTAGTTAGTATTCTTAATCCAATATATAAATATATTATAGGAAATAGTTCAATAGCATAAACACTCCAAATCTACTCAATAAATCTTGTTACAAAAATCTCATCGATTCATTAATAGAAAGTCATCTGGGAATAATCAAATTAACGAAAATGGTCATGTAGCAACAACAATATTGTAAACTAGTACGAATATATATAACAACTATGTGATCATTACGATGGAGTGACAACAAACCCACACATGTATTAAAACACTCATGAACCAATATAAGTAACAACAATAACAACAATCTTCAATAACAACAATCTTGAATTGTAGTTACAAAATAACAAAACACAAACAATAATCAACAAACTAATAAAATAAATCTACTTACTAGTACAACAACAACGAACCTTGCTAAAGAGGAGGGCCCTTTCCTCCTTAGCAGGGGGCTGGAGAAAACTCATAGATTACAAGCTAACTCAATGTTTCATGAATCAAACAATAAACTTGTTGAACTTCTGTTAATCAAGATTTAGAAAATACAGATGCAAAAGGATGTTCTCATCAGATGGAATGATTGATCGAAAAGATATAATAACTCTTGGGATCATAGATGCTTTGTTTTTTAAGTCTCCCCTTTTACAAATAGAAAAATGATAATTATGAACAATCTAGAGAATCTTTGTCTTAAATCGAGAAGATGTCCAATATGTTTTACAAACAATCATGAACAAATATATTTAAATAAAGGTTGTGCTAAAATAGGCCACCTCATGCTTCAAAATGACTAAATAGACTCATAATGATTACAACAACCATGACTTTTTGGAACAACCACGTCATCAAGAGAGAGATGATTCATCTCTGCCACGAGGAACTATATTGGTCAACAAATTTGATGAGTATCAAAATGAGAGACAACACCATTCGATAATAACATCAGAACTGTTGAGGGTAGCAACACTTAGGAGCAACAACTTCCTGAATCGTTAGATTATCAACTCCTGTAATAACCGATCTTCCTGTAGGATTTTTCTCAACACTTTGTCAATAAATACCCAAAAACAACTGTTATCCTTCTCAAATGCAAGCAAGACTTAAAAAATTGAAGCAAAATGTAGACTTAGCATACCTAAGCCAAAAGATAAGATATTGAACAATCATGGGCATGAAAATGATATGGATTACATGACGAAAATGGGTAAAAAGATGAGAAAAATGTAGCAAAAAGATGTTAATTTTCGAACCCAACAAAACACTCTAATTAAAATAACTGAATCAGATCAAGAAGAAGAAGTTGTCACTGATCAGGTAGTTCCAACGAAGGAAAGTATAAAAGACACACCAACAAGCAAATAAGGAGGATAGAGATCCAATCACAATAAGTCAAGCAATCATCTTTCATAAATTCCCATCTTCTATACTTCTCGCTTATAAGTAACTCAATTGTGTCTTTTCATTATGTGAGAATTCATAATCGATTTTTTATCGTTTTCCTCTTTTTCTTATAGGTTTAGGTCTATCATTTAAAGGTCCACAAGAGCCCCATCCCAGACTGTTTGGATGAACACTTTAATTTTAATTTTAATTTTCATTGTAAAACCAGAAAATTATTTTTTGAACTCCCATAGAACTATTTCAGGGCATAACTTTAATGATTTCTCAGACTTTGGAATTTTAAAGTATGATATTTTTGGAGTGTGCCTATCATATTCTCTTTAAATTTTAAATGCGATACTCATTTAAAGTTCTCTACATTGTGGACCTATATTTTTCTATCGTATGAATGTGACCAAATCTTGCTTATATTGTGATGCATGTGTTAATATTACATGATGTTTCCTTTACTTTTGTATAATACTAAAAATATATATATTTTGTTTTGAATAATTTCCTCGTCCTTTTCTCAAGAACCTTACTTTGTGAATATACTTTTTATATATTTTGCAATGTATTTTCATGATTTATTTTAAGCAATAACAAAGGAGTACCATCTCTTTAAAAATGTAGGGGGATTATATCCTCGTGGGGTTGTTGTTGAGATCTTGAATGCCCTGAACATCAACAATACTCTTAATTATTTCTATGTAGCGATGATGACTGCTGATGATGGTTTAATATAATTTATCCTTGTTTTGATGTGATTGATGAGATGCACTTGTTGGATGCCTTGTTATGATATATACCTATATTGGATAACTTTTTCTTTGGTGCACATGTTAGATGCCCCTATATGATGTATACTTGTATTGGATACCTTTTCCCTTGCTATGGTTCATAATATGATTTATGATACATGCACATGTTGGATGCCTTGTTATGGTATATATTTATATTGGATACCTTTTCCATTTATGATTTATGAGTTATGATTTATGTCTATTTAATGAAATGCTTCATGCGATTGATTATGATGATGGCATTGCATAAACATTGGTATTTTGGATGGACTAAATTGTTACAGGTTGAGACTTGGGTGGATGAAGGGGAAATAGACTCAACGGAAGGGCTCTTGTCTCAATGATGAAGTCTATTTGATCCTACTTGCATAGGAAACCTGGGAAATGTGAAAAGAATTGAGCAAATGACCTCCAAAGTTAACTTAGGTAAATGGGTAGAAGAGGAAATGGTTATCATTCACTTTGATCCTTTTCTTGACAATCGTAAATTCACCCCTATGACCAAATTCAATATTTGATGGCAAAGGGGAAGAACAATAAGAAAACCTTGGGAATAGGTTACATTAAGATGAATTATAAAAGAAGTGGCATGCCCATTGTTGGGGCTAGCTGAATTAGGAGGAAATGCTCACTTAAACTAAGTATGGTGGGGGTACTTGTGTTATGAGTATGATTGGTTGTGCATAACTGTGTCTGTGGAAACTAGGTCTATGTGGATTAATAAGGGGTTGGGAGTGTACTTGCAACATGAAGAGGTATTAAATCTCAATATGTCTTGATCCTTGTATTTTGTTATTTTGGGTCCAAATTACAAGATGCCACCATCGTGTGATTACGATCACCAACTGAAGGTGGTAGTAAGATCCTTGTAGAGAAAGACACCACTGTCGTTGTATTTGTGATTATCGACTCAATTTGGTAGTAATACCTCTTCACATCATAATACCATGATATTTGGAGGTGTTGAAAGTCCAAGAGCCTCTCCAGCACACCTCAAATGAACTATTGTAAGACTGATTTATTTGTTCTTGATCACCTTTTTGTCGGATTCATCAAAGTTGTTCGGAATTGTGATTTACCTCATTGAGCTTGAGCTATGCTTCAGGGGTAACACTTGTGAAGGTTGTTTCATTGGTTGGGTGGAAAATCAACTCTAGTGTGATTTCCCCTATTCACTGAAGATTGGTTCATGAGATCTTGTTGGTGACTGCTTTGTGGGAGTTGGAGTGCAGTTGGATAAGCCTCAAACTTTTTCAAGCTACATGTTTAAGTATTTTGTATTTGAGTATTTAATTTTTCATTATTGGTTCATTGGTTAAGGGTATAGTTTCATGTTATCTACGATATTTTGGCATGCTCCTTATACAATGAACTTGTTAGCTTATATGCATGTGTTTGATTGATTCTAGATTTGGCTTGTTTTGATGTATATTTGTTTTTAAAGAAAAAATTTGTTAGAGTTAACACCCTAATGGGATATTACATTTATAAATCACTTGTTTTTATAGTGTACTTTTCAATTTACTCATTCATGTATATTATACTATAAATGTATGTATATTCATTACACAATATTTCTATGTTTGTAGATGGAACATCAAGAGGTGGAACCAAATAAATCTATTCAACAACACATTGCGAATAACCCAAGTATAATATCCCCCACAAGTGATGAAGAAATGAGTCATGCAAGTATCTTAAGCAATGACATCAATTCGAGAAATGAATGATTATTGATATAATTGAATATGACAAGTTTTATATTTTGAAATATTTTTCTGTAAAAATTAGACATTGTGTTTAATTGGACACATTGTCCCAATTGGTACGATGATGGGTTATCAATGCATTAATTAAACTTAAAAAATAAATATTATTATAAAAAATATTCAATTCACTAATGATTAATTCAAATTTTATAAAAAGTAACAAAAAGTTGCATTACATGTTTGCAACGAAAAAAAAATCAATATAGAAACATATTGGTGCATGATATTCATTTGAAAGCAATGGTGCATTTCATACCTACTTACGCATTAGTGAATTTCAATGATTTTTATGCACCGATGCAATATATGTGTCAAAACACATTGGTCCTAATAAATATATTAAGCACAACAATTCTCCTGACTAAAATGGTGGCATTGTTCCCTTCTACAATACCATTACAATTGTCGATAGTGTTATCTCTACCTTTACCAAGACTTCATGGTTCTTTATGAAACATAATGCATACTTGTGCTTTACAAAATATAATATCCATCAATGCTTTCAAAATATATAATGTGCATCGGTGCTTTTGAAGTATATAATACACACTCGCAAGAATTCAATGTGTACACTAGTGCGGTGAACCTTATTGTTTTAAGGACACTAAAAAAACTTTTGTTAGGACCTCTAGTAACCATAATTTTTAGTTATAGTGAACATTCACTAAAACCTCTATTATCAATAGCAAAGGTTTTAGTGGAGGGTTTTTGGATAATTTTGCCCAATATTTTAACATGAAAAACTTTTGCTAAGTAGTGTTTTCCTTGGAGCGATATTTATTCTCCAGTTGCACATAGGATGACACCCTATTATCTAGGTAATGAGATATGCTCTACATTGTCCTCAATAAAATCTACGAGCCATTTCCTTATTTCCACTTCTGAGAAAATCATGAGGCTATCAAGTTATTCTCTCAAAAAACCTTTATTGCATTAAATTTAGCTTTGAATTCCTCTTTCATTAGAATTTTATCATCCTATATGAGAGCGTGACCTTCTAAATCTCTCAAAGTTTCAATGGCTTCCAAGAATACCTAAGTTCTTCTTTTATTTATGACATCACACATTCTAATCAACTATTGTTGCACATAAATCCTAATATCCCATGCCCTCTTATTTGCATTAATATGTTATTTGAGGGGAGATTTTCCTTTTGGCTCTTGTAATTATTCATATTTATGATCTTTTTAACAAATATCTCCACAAATATTTCATTGAAACTCATGTACTTTTGTAGATTAGCCTTTAAGGACTCTTGAATTGAAGATATCTTGTTAGGAAGCACATAAGCTCTAGTTGTGATTTCCCACATTTCAAAAGTAGGACTATCCTATCCTTTACATTGCCTCCCACAGTCTTTCAAACCCAAGATAACAATTATTGGGCCACTTTGTCTTTCGTAGACCTTCCCAGAGATAGTTCCAAGCTATATTTAGGTGCTTTAACAACAATGGGTTCTATGAGCAATGGTTCATGGTTAAATGTCATGCCAACTCGTCAATTCTCTTCTTCAACCTCACAATTTCTTATTTTTACTCATTCAAAAAATGTTTCAACATATTCCCCATGGGCTCATGCATATTCATTTCACAAGATGTTCCCAAACTCGTAGCATAAAAAATAACATTTTGGTTTTCTAAGATCATTTTTCCTTTGATATTCACCTTAACTATTTACATATTTTCAATCTACTTGTCATATATAACATAGTGTAGGGTGATAGAGTTATCATCAAAGGTAGACAACTGCCACTCCACGACATCCTTTGTAATTAGCTCATTGTTCTCAAGTTGTGCAATCATCCACGCAAGAAACTTGTTAGAATCATCACCAATTTCCATGTCATTCACATTTTCAACTTGTTATTCAATATGTCCTTTAGATGGCTCTTCATTGTCACCACTTAATGACCTTTTCCTCTGAGGGATACATGCATGGCATGATCTATTCATTTCTTAGTCTACTTGAAATCCTCTTTGTTGTCTCCCTTACCACATGTCTCATTCATATTTTTCTTGCCTTCACTTCCATATGAAGAAGAAACACCTTTTATGGCCAAAGATAAGATATTATTTACCAAGTTTGTAAATCCTCTGCTTGTATTGGCTCTAGAATGCCTCTTTATCTTCCTTCAATGTGTTATTCTATAATGACTACTTTTTTTTCATTCTCTTTCACTATCTTCTTCTTGGACTATGTATTTGAACTAATGAGTCTATCAATGTCCCTTTAGAAATCATAATTCCTCATGTTACGAATAGGACCAGGGTCATTATTGTTGATATTATGGTAGCTACGGGAGGTATTAAATTCCATGTGTAACCTTTGACTAGAATAAAATATTCTGGAAGCCAGAAAAATCCTAAACGGATGTGTAAAGACCCTAGAAAACAAGTCAACTCAGTAAAATAATTAATATTAAAGTATTAGCTTCTAGAAGGATAAGTCGGCCTAGAAAAGTGACAAGAACCACTATAAATAGGACGTTCTTGAGCTCATTTATACACACTTATTTCACTCACTCTCTCAGTAAAGTATAGCACAGGTTTGGAGTTGTAGTTGCAAGAAAGGAAGGTGCATATTCTGGGGTGATTGTTGGTCTCTCTCTCTAGCGCTATCTAGCCTAAGATATGTGCCCTAACTTCTAGTATATCTTCGTGGTATTCTTGGTGACATCTTGGAGTATATTGGTGGATTTCTTGAAGGTGAAAATTTGGGGAAGAAGTGAAACTGCAACTATTGCAATGGAGTATTGCTCTTATTCTGTGGTTGTGGAGACTCTCTCTCTTGTGCACTACCCTTGGAGAAGGTGCACTCTCCTTGTCTTGTGTTGTTATTGTAGTTGGATGGTGTTTTCTGGCTCCATCTCATGCTACTGCTACAACTAGGGTTTATCTGTTGGTTCTAGTGTGTTTTTTCAGAATCATTCTATCTAGAAAAGCTTTAGGTGCTTAAGGGTGGTTGCGTGCCTATGGTTGGGTGACAATAGTGATATTGCTATGTTTAAAATGATCACATCAAATATTTTAATAGGTTATGGTCCCACACTACCTTCATAACAGTCTAACCACTAAAAGGAAGAACGAAATTTCTTTGTCAAGCTCATTATAGCACCAATTGCAGTTGCAACTGGGGTTTCTGAGCTTGCAATGGAAACAAACCCTAACCTCAATTCTTGGGAACCTTCAGTGAAGCATTGGACCTAATATTTGGGTATTCTAGTGTGTCCTAGCCTAGCACACCCTCTGGTGCCCTCGACCAACAAAAATGTCAATATTGAGTTCTTGGTCAAAGTCAAAGTCAAAGGCTGACTTTTGGTCAAAATTGATTTTGTGGTCAAAGATGAAATTTTAGGGTTTCTATCTTGTTCTAATCATTGAATCCTTTTTATTATGTTTCTAACCTCTTCTTTTCAAGATGGTGTCAAGTTTCAGATTAGAAGACAAGCTGAACAATGCTACAAATTTCAAAGGTATGCACTTGTATATGATTTTCAAGTTATATCATCCAACAAAGCATGAGTGTGTTTGCAGGGGATGTACAAGAGACCTTGTCCAAGCAGTGATCTTGGATTTAGTACATTCAGAGGAACAAGTGCACCCTCCCTACCAGTTGAGGCTCCAGGTTCCAAGTTTGATTGATCAAATTGTTAAGTTTCAATTTGCACATATCAAGTTTGATAGTTGCTACATTACGAGTAAACACTATAGTTGTGAAAACAATCTTTGAAAGGATCTATTACTGCTAGGTATACTTGGTTACATGTAATTATTATTGATATAAATGCTTATTGCACTTGTTTTCAAAGTGAACTAACATCTCCTCTAGGAGATATTTCTCGTTTTTCTCCGAGTAATGTCACCTTAGTAATTCTATGATGAATACTGTCCTTGTTACCATAGATATGTTCATATGAAAATGATATTGGAAATACTTTTTCTCTTGTTGTTCTTGTTCCGGGTAGGTCATTTGCGATAACTCTGAGAAGGAGCTACATTGATAGTTGCAAACATGGAGTAGATGACTCCATCAAGTGGTGAGGCAGGTGATTTCACCGAGTACTAATTCTAAAGGAAGCGTGTAAAGAAAAAAGAGATTTGGACATCATTCACTCAGATGTGTGGGGATCAACGTAAACCTCCTCACTAAGTGGAGAGGTCGGGATTAAGAGGGAGCTTACTACTCCCTAGAATCCTCAACATAATGGTGTAACAAAAAGAACGAACCGATCCATTGAAGAATATGTTAAGGAAACGATGAATGACCAAAATCTATCCTTGTTTCTATGGGAAGAAGTAGCTAGCCGTATATCTTCATAATAGAAGTCCTCATCAGATATTGAAGAACATGACTCTAGAAAAATCCTTCTCCGGAAAGAATCCAAGTGTTGAACACTTGAGGATCTTTGGATTTCCTGTCTATATTCATGTTCCCAAGGAAAAAACAAAGAAGTTGGAACCTTCAGGAAAGAAGGGAATATTCGTTGGATATAGTGAGTCATCAAAATCTTACAGAATCTATGTTCCAGGTCAATAGAAGGTTGAAATCAACAGAGATGTGACTTTTGATGAAAAAATTTCCTTCAAGAAATCTATAGAAGATTCCATGGATTCCAATGATGAAGAAGAACATGAGGGTCCCAAGGAAGAAGCTACATGTTCTCCAAAACATCCCAATGAAGAACCATAACAACCACTTGAACCTATGAAACCAATTATTGTATCTGAGACTAGAAAATGACCAGCATGGCTCGAATCCACCCTACAAGAAGCAACAAAAAATAAACCTCCCAGTGGCACCTTTGGGGAAAGCAAGAGAACTAAAATATTCTCTAGTTATGTGACACTCATGACAAGTATTGTCAATGCAAAACCTTACACCTTTGAGGAAGCAGTCAAGAAGAAAGAATGGAAGGAAGCTATGATGGAAGAATATCAATCCATCATGAAAAATGATGTATGGGAAATTGTTCCTAGACTTGAAGGAAAGTTTGTAGTCACTTCAAAATAGGTTTATAAGATAAAACATGTAGTAGATGGGAGTATCGATAAATACAAGGCAAGATTCATGGCTAGAGGGTTCTACCAACAGGAGGGACAAGACTATGATGAGACCTATTATTCACTTTCTAGATACACCTCTATTAGATCCATCATATCTCTTACAACATCCATGGGTTGGATTTTACATCAGATGGATGTAAAGACTAATTTTTTCAATGGAGTAATTGAGGAAGAAGTATACATAGATCAACCTCAAGGTTTTGAGGTACACCCAAGAGAAACCCATGTATGTAGATTAAAGAAGGCCTTGCATGGACTCAAGCAAGCTCCAAGAGATTAGTATGCATGAATTGACAGTTACTTAACGAGACTTGGATTTTCCAAGAGCTAAGTTGATCCAAACCTCTTTTACAAGGTTGTGAATGATGCACCTGTGATCTTGCTACTATATGTTGATGATTTGTTTTTTACGGGTGCAGAGCCTTGTTGGTTGTGGAACATGATTATCATCCTGATTCAGAGGTCTTTTGTTTTCAGCCATGTTTATACACCATGAAGTCTTTACACCCTAGAAGAATGTACACTCTTCCACGCGGGGGAGTGCAGAGGGGGGCTACCCCCTCTACGGGGTCCGAGGGGTTCGGGGGCGAAGCTCCCGAAGGAAAAATTTCCTTGTAAATGTATATTGTAATTTCATTGTAAATTTGGATCGTTCATTATAAGGTCACATATCTAACGGTAGAAATTATGTTAGGGTATTTTTCCCTAGAAGGAAACCCTCTTTTATGAGGGAAATGTATTGCGGCTAAGTATCATAGCGAATATTATATTTTAAGACAAGAGACTGTGAGAGAAAGAAGAGGAAGTTACAACGGGTTTTCTGTAGGTTGTATCCCTTCATATGCTGGATAATAATAAAGGAAGGACCTGGAAATTTATCTAGTGGACGTATCCCACACTGGGTGAACCATGTAAATCTGTGTCTCTATTGTATTGTGTATCTTCTGTATTTTATTTCCGCATTTGCTTTATTTTGTTGCTCCACGGTCCTGTTTTTCTAACAACTGGTATCAGAGGGAAAGGTAACTCGTAGGAAAAGAGGGTTCCTTGTTCGAGTGGGAGCAATGTTGGAAGATTAAAAGTTTAGGGTTGAAAAATTTAATGGCCAAAACTACCAGTTATGGAAGATGCCAATGGAAGATTATTTATATCAGAAGGATCTATTCCTACCATTGGGCGAAATAGAAAAGAAGGCGACAACTATGAAGGACGAAGAATGGGAGATTCTTGACAGAAAGGATCTAGGAACGATACGACTGAGCCTGGCAACCTCGATGGCTTTTAATATTTCGAAAGAAAAGACAAAGAAGGGTTTGATGGACACATTGGCTAAATTGTATGAAAAACCCTCGGCTTCCAATAAGATATTTCTAATGAAGAGATTATTTAATATGAAGATGTCAGAAGGTGGGTCTGTTGCAGATCATTTAAATGAATTTAATACAGTTACTAATCAACTGAGTTCTGTAAAAGTGGACTTTGATGATGAGGTCATGGCTCTTCTAATCTTGTGCTCATTGCCAGAAAGTTGGAACGGTTTGGTCATGGCTGTAAGTAACTATGTCTTTGGTTTAAATACTTTAAAATTTGATGATGTTGTTGGTGTTATTCTTAGTGAGGAAATGCGACAAAAAAACATAGGTGAGACATCAGGTAATGTGTTGAACATGGAGAACAGGGGAAGACAAAATGATAGAGGAAAGGGCCCAAGGAACCGTGGGAATTATAGGAAGGGAAGATCCAAATCCAGACTTGGAAAGATAGAGTGCTAGAATTGTGGGAAGAAATGACATATGAAGAAAGACTACAGAGCTCCAAAGAAACAAAGAGATGTACAATAAGAGAGAAATCATGAAGCAAACGTAACAGGTGATGTGTTACAAGATGCTTTGATTATTTCTTTAGATAATGTATCTAAGTCTTGGGTAGTAGATTCAGGGGCTTCATTTCATGCCACACCCCATAGGAAACATTTTCTAGATTATGTTCAAGGTGATTTTGGACAGGTTCATTTTGGTGATGATGCACCATGCAAAATTGTTGGAATGGGAAAGGTAAAAATAAAGCAAAGCAATGGAAAGCAATGGAAACCAATGGTTGTTGAAAGAGGTAAGAAATGTTCCAGATCTAAGCAAAAATATGATTTCAACAGGACAGTTGGAAAGTGAAGGTTGTATATCCATATTTACAGATAAGACGTGGAAGGTTATCAAAGGATCATTGGTGATAACAAAATGAGAGAAGGTAGGTACATTGTATTTATGTACTGGTAATACTGACTCTTCTATATCTTTAGCTTCTACAGAAGTGGATACAACACTGTGGCATCATAGGCTGAGACACATGAGTGAGAAGGGAATGCAGATACTGCACAAAATAAATTTGTTTCCAGATCTTAAACAAATTGATTTGGACTTCTGTGAACATTGTGTTTATGGAAAACATAAGAGAGTCATATTTCTCAGAGTCAGAAAAGAAAAGAAGAATGAAAGGTTAGAGCTTATGCATACAGATGTATGGGTACCAACTCATGTATCATCTCTTGGTGGATCTTGTTACTAGAAAAACTTGGGTTTATTTCATTCGACAAAAATCTGATTGTTTTGATACTTTTAAGAAATGGAAAGCTTTTGTTGAGAATGAGACAGGAAAAGTTTGAAGTGTCTCATATTAGATAATGGAGGTGAATATTGCAAAAAGGAGTTTGATTATTACTGTTCATACCATGGGATTCGTAGAGAGAAGACAGTTCCAAGAACACCACAAGAAAAGGGTGTGTAAGAAAGGATGAATATGACGATCATGGAGCGTGCAAGGAGTATGAGATTGCATGCTGGTTTTCCCTTACAGTTCTGGGCAGATGCTATAGATACTGATATTTACTTAATAAACATGGGATCTTCAAGCTCTTTGGATGGTAGAATTCCAAAGGAGGAATGGACAGGAAAAAAGGTAAACTACTCTTTCTTGAAAACTTTCGGTTGTGAAGCATTTGTCCATATTGATAAAGAAAATAGAACAAAGCTTGAGGAAAAATCCAAGAAGTGTACCTTTATTGGATACAGTGTTAATGATTTTTGTTATCGCTTATGGGATTATGAAAATAACAAAATCATTATGAGTAGAGATGTCACATTCAATGAGAAGGTCATGTACAAAGATCAGATGTAGGGAAATAAACAGGAAAAAGAAAAACAAGAATACACAGTGCTTGATGAGATCATTGAAAAAGAAATTCCAAAGGAACCAGAAAATCAAAATGTACAACAACAGGAGCAACAGGTACCTCAAACTCCTACAAGTGTGGTTAGAAGATCTACCAGGTTAAGTATACCCCCTGAACGATACTCTCCTTTATTGTATTATTTATTATTGACTGATTCTGGTGAACCAAAATGTTATGAAGAGGCAATGCAGGTAGACACCAAAAAGAAGTGGGAGCAAGGCATGAAGGAGGGAATGGATTCCTTGGTAAATAACCAGACTTGGGATTTGATTCAGTTGCATGCAGGTAAAAGAGCATTGCAGAATAAATGGGTTTACAAGTTGAAGGAAGAATATGGAGGAGTAAAGTAGTACAAGGCTAGACTTGTTGTAAAGGGGTTTGCACAAAAGAAAGGTATAGATTTTGATGAAATGTTTTCTCCTGTTGTTAAAATGACTTCAATTAGGACTATTTTAAGTCTTGTGGCAGTAGAAGATTTGCATCTTGAACAATTAAATGTAAAAACAACTTTTCTCCATGGGGATTTGGAGGAAGAGATTTATATGTAGCAACCACATTGGTATGAGGTCAAAGGGAAGGAGAATTTGGTATGCAGGTTGAAGAAGAGCTTGTATGGCCTAAAGCAAGCTCCAAGGCAGTGGTATTTGAAGTTTTATAGGTTTATGACAGAACACGGTTATAGTAGATGCCATTCTGATCACTGTGTTTATTTCAAAAGGATAGAAAATGGAAGCTATATTATCGTGCTATTGTATGTAGATGACATGCTTGTTGCAGGGTCTAATATGCAGGATATAAATGTGCTCAAGAAGAAATTAACTAATTCATTTGCGATGAAGGATTTGGGTGCTGCAAAGAAAATCCTTCATATGAGAATAACAAGAGACAAGAAAAATCATAAATTGACATTGTCTCAGGGTGAGTACATAGAGAAGGTGTTGGAGAGGTTCAAAATGAAGAATGCAAAACCAGTTAGTACACCTTTAGCCAACCATTTCAAATTAACTAAGGAAATGTGTCCCAAGACACAGGAGGAGATAGAATACATGTCCAGGGTCCCTTATTCATCAACAATTGGCAGCTTGATGTATGCAATGGTTTGCACAATACCAGATATTGCACATGCAATGGGAGTTGTGAGCAAGTATATGAACAATCCAGGTAAAGAACATTGGGAGGCAGTAAATTGGATTCTCAGGTATTTGAGAGGTACTGCTACTCATGCCTTATGTTTTGGAGGTTCATACACTTTTCTACAGGGATATGTTGATTCAGATATGGCAGGTGATAAAGACAACATGAGGAGCACCACAGGGTATGTTTTTACTATAGGTGGAACAACAATAAGTTGGATTTCAAAACTGCAAAAGGTTGTTGCACTTTCAACAATAGAAGCAGAGTATGTTGCTGCTACAAAGGATAGTAAAGAAATGATTTGGTTACATAGGTTTATGGAGGAATTGGGAAAGAAGTAGGAGAATAACAAGTTGTACTGTGACAGTGAGAGTGCCATTCATCTTGCAAATAACTCATCCTTCCATTCTAATACTAAGAATATACAGTTGAGGTACCACTTCATACTATCCGCTTTGGAAGATGGACATTTGAAGTTGGAAAAGATACACACTAGCCAGAATCCTGCATATATGTTAACAAAGGGAGTAACCAGGGAGAAACTGAGTTCCTGCTTAGTTTCAATTGGTCTTCAAGAATGAAGATGAAGATGAGAAATTTTCCAGGTCCAAGAAGGTTCAGATTCCAGCATATACAACAACGGTGGAGTTGTTGAGATCAGTCTCCAAGTGGGAGATTGTTGGTTGTGGAGCCTGGTTATCTTCCTGAATTAGAGGTATTTTGTTTTCATCCATGTTTATACCCCATGGAGTCTTTACACTCGAGAAGAATGTACACTCTTCCACATGGGGGTACCCCCTCTGTGGGGTCCGGGGGCAAGCGACCCCCCAAAGGAAAAATTGCCTTGTAAATGTATATTTTAATTTCATTGTAAATATGGACTATTCATTATAAGGTTGCAGATCTAATGGTAGAAATTATGTTAGGGTATTTTTCCCTAGATGGAAACCCTCTTTTATGAGCGAAATGTATTGCAGCTAAATATCATAGCGAATATTGTATTATGAGACGAAAGATTGTGAGAGAAAGAAGAGGAAGTTACAGTGGGTTTGTTGTAGGTTGTATCCCTTCATATGCTGGATAATAATAAAGGAAGGACCTGGCAATTTCTCTAGTGGACGTAGCCCACACTGGGTGAACCACATAAATCTGTGTCTCTATTGTATTGTGTATCTTCTGTATTTTATTTCCGCATTTGTTTTATTTTATTGCTCCACGGTCCTGTTTTTATAACAAGCCTCTCATTATTCAATGTAAGAGGGAGTTAGCCTCTAAATTCGATATGAAGGATATTGGTCTCATGCATTATTATTTGGGACTAGAAGTATGGAATAAGTGTGGTGAAATCTTCCTGGGGAAAGATGGGACTTGTGGAGATACCCTCACTTGGTTGAAAAGGAGAAGATGACTTCCTTGATTGGGAGGGAGTGATGATATATGGCATCATGGATAGTTATTGTGTTGGTGGACAAACATTCTCCAGGTGGATAATGGTCTAGGAAGAACAGATTGTTGATGTACCATGGACAACTATTCTCCTGGGGCATTGCCCAGGAAGGTAGAATGGTCCAAGAAAACTATTCTCCTAGGGCCTTGCCCAGACAGGTAGAATGGTTCGTCTCCCTGATTTCATAGTAGTGACTAGAGTGGGGAGATTGGTACATGACATACATTTTCCCTGAGTTCACATAAGTGGCCAGAGGGGGGGAAATGGTCCAGTACAATATTTCTTTTTGAGTTCACAGTAGTGAGTAGAGTGGGAAGAATGGTCCTTGTAGCCCATTGCATGGCTTTCAACATCTATTGTGACAATCATTCTTCCTATATCACAGGTGGTGAACAGGATAGGAAGAATGGTTCCTATATCACCCTATTGAGTGAGTGACTTATGCAAGACACTTTGTTGAGTGTGCTAAGTCCATCACATGACTTATTCAACATCATTCCCAATTATTCAAATGAAGTATGTCCTAAAGAGATGATGCAAAATATGATATATTTTGATGCCATTATGCTACCATATGATATTGATAGTGATGATGATGCTTGTGACTTGATCTATGTGATCATGAGATAGCCTGTGTGACTATGATAATGCTACCTGTAGAATGGTCTGCAAGATTATGTGATCCTTTCCCATACCATGTGAAATGTATGGATGTGTTTGAGACCATTACAATTAATACCTTCCTATCTAGGGGGGAGTGTTGATGTTATGGTATTTGTAGTAGGTATTAAACTCCATGTGTAACCTTTGACTAGAGTAGAATATTCTAGAATATAGAGAAATCTCAAACGGATGTGTAAAAACCCTAGAAGATAAGTCAGCTCAATAAAATAATTAATATTAAAGTATTGTCTTCTAGAAGGACAAGTCAACCCAGACAGGTGACAGGAACCACTATAAATAGGAGGCACTTGATCTCATTTGTACACACTCACTTCACTCACTCTCTCAGTAAAGTATAATGCAATTTTGGAGTTGTTGTTGCAAGAAAGGAAGGTGCATCTTCTAGGGTGATTCTTGGTCTCTCTATCTAGTGCTATCTAGCCTAAGATATGCTCCCTACTTTATAGTATATCTTGCTGGTATTCTTGGTGACATCTTAGAGTATATTGGTGGATTTCTTGAAGGTGAAAATTTGGGGAAGAAGTGCAAGTGCAACTGCTACAGTTGAGTATTGTTCTTGTTCCGTGGTTGTGGAGAATCTCTCTCTTATGCGCTACCCTTGGAGAAGGTGTGCTCTCCTTGTCTTGTGTTGTTGCTACAGTTGGATGGTGTTTTTTGGTTCCATCTCATGCTACTGTTGCAGCTAGGGTTTATCTATTGGTTCTAGTGTGGCTTTCATGAATCATTCTATCCAGAAAAAGTTAAGGTGCTCGGGGGTGGCTGAGTTCCTATGGTTGGGTGACAATAGTGATATTTTCTATGGTTATAACGAGCACATCGAATATTTTAACAATTAGTAAGTTCTTTATTGATGTTCCTTTCTTCAATACAGACTCCCTCATTATCTCCAACTTCTTCTTCATGCAATTTGCACTCTACGAAACTAGTGCTATAGCAAATGACCATCGCATGTATTTTAAATACTTCCTTTGGGTTATAATCTAGAACACTATTTGGTTTCTCAATATTGAAGGAATTCAATCCTCAATCCATCTCAACAAAATCAAATACGCTTCTAACACTAATTTCCACAAAGTTTAAGGGCCATAGAAAAAAAATACTTCTTTTTATTATAATCAAAGAACTCCAACCACTTAGCATATTGCTTACAAAGTTCTATCAAGAAGAAATGATCACATATGAATTTGGGAAGGAAGAAGGGTTTAAATTCAAAGCCATATATCCCAATATAGGTGTAATTCTCTTCACAAAAATACTTTTCCTTTTGGAAATTCCAGTTTTCCATTGTAATTTGATACCTTGCTTCATACCATCCCTCTAATTCAGCATGAGTGTTTTCATCACTGATCTAAAAATGAAGAAGACTTGAAAAACTTGAAATTTATTGCAAGTGAATGCTATGTGTTTAAAGAAAAAGGATCAGTTTACAACACATAGATTAAAGGATTACTTATGCAAATTATACATAGACAACAACATAATCAATGAACATAAGCACATAAACACATCAATTGATAAAGGAGTTCACCCCTCTTATGGGCTACATCTCCTGGTCTAGCTTCCAATGGATCATTATTATTAATTGCTCAAAAAGTGCTCAAAAACATGTCTTAAAATGCTCAAACTGACAAACCGACTGCTCCAATGGCTTCAGAGCGTCCCAAAACCCCTATCTGGGCTCTTTCGGCACCTCAATCGGTCGAAAAACGAAGAAGTTAGGCCTCCTGGAAGTCTCCCTCTTCAAGCTTGCTGTCTCTGAATCTACAAAACACACCCTTCATGATTGAACCTGGCTCACACACATTTTAAAGCGTGAAAACCCAGCACTGGGTGCAACCGTGCCAACGGTGCAAACCGTAGAATGGTTAAGGGTGTGCCAACCTCTAACCGCCTAGGCACCTGAGCGTATGGGTCATGTGACCTCGCGCATGGGAAAAAGTGGTTAAGTCGTTATAGAACCGTGTAACTTCCCTCCGCGCTTCAGGTCGCGGGCATATGGCACACGATATATGACCAAGGATTATGAAAACCCCGCGCGCCAACAACCGTGCACATACATATAATATGGTCACATGTTTATGTAATAGGACCATGGGTCGGGGCTAAGCCCCGGCCCGAACCCACGCCAAAACGATACTAAATACAACTGAAATATAATATTACCCGCATACATATTAAGAAACAATCGGCGGCATGTTGGTTAGCGAAGGTTGGTGAAGACTTTACATAGTGGGGAAGGTCCGGGGGTCGAACCCCGCGGACTTCCATAAATTTTAATACAACCACTTAGCCAATCAACGAGTGACACATGGCGCCCACAGATTGGGCCACGTGTCCTCATATCATTTGCCACCCAAAGGACACGTGTCATCTCCTGGTTCGCCAACTATCAACCAACCATATGTTTCCACATCACCACCTGGCATGTCATCATATGGCATGTACGAACCTGCCACGTCAGACCGTACGGACTGTACAGTCAGCATCAATTTTTTTTGCCTATTTGGCTTGACGAACAGATCGCGATATCTTCTCCATACTGAGTCCGTTTGACAAAGTAAATATACCGCCGAAATCAGGAAGACGAGACAGACACAATGGTACTGATTTTGTCGCATTCCGAGCACTTTGAAATTTGAGCAAAATTTGATCCCCTGATCACACCTCCCCATTGGGAAGATTTTGGACCTCCAAAAGACTATTTTCAGTCTATGTGAAGATGAGGGTAAAGTTCCCTCACCCTTCCAACCTCAATCCACTTGGCCTTTCTTGGATTCGTTCCTTTAAGACCAACTCGCAAATACTTCACATTTCCTCGTTTCGAAGTTTGCATCCTCCTGTCAAGGATGGTGTCTTCCTGCAGTTATGTTAGATACTTTGGAGAAAAATCATCTATGGAAGGAATCTGAACATGCTCTCCTTGATCATCAATCAATGGAGGCTCATACAACTTCAAATTCTCAACATTAGCAACTGCCTACATCTGCATATAAGGAGGCAAATCTAAACGAAAAGCATTGTTACCAATCTTGTCAACAATCTTGAAAGGACCATATTGAATCGGTTTCAACTTTTTACCTTCTCCTTTAAGCCTCTCCTTGCTGATGTAAAGCCAAACTTCATCGCCAACTTGGAAACTATGATCAACACGATGCTTGTCATGTCTCATTTCGTACTTGGCCTGACTCTTTTCCAACTGCTCTTGCACCACCTGATGTATCGACTGAATTTGTTCAATGAAATTCTTTGCCCTATCAATATCATATTGACCATCGACAACAATATCTTTCCCAAAGATAAAATCTAAAGGCCACTTGGGAAAATAGCCAAAACATGCTTCAAATGGCGACGTTTGCGTCGAAGAGTGCTTAGCCCGATTGTACGCATGTTGAATGTAGTGTAAATGTTCATCCCAAAGTTTAGGATGCTTGCTGCAATAAGCACGAAGAAGATGCACCACTGTACGATTTACCACCTCTGTCTGACCATCTGTCTACGGATGAAAAGCTGTGCTCTTTTTAAGCTTGGTGTCCATGAGTGCCCACAAACTCGACCAAAAAATTCCAACAAATCGAGAATCCCGATCAGAAATAATGGACTTAGGCAATCCAAAATGCACCCAAACATTTTGAAAGAACAACTGTGCCGTTTGTTCTGCTATTACCTGCTTAGTACAAGGCATCAAAATACACATCTTGCTAAAACG
>ML802841.1:142840-167718 GCA_009831015.1 Picea engelmannii | reverse complement strand
TAGTAAGTTGGTTCCCTTAGGAGTGAGTTGCCATCGGGTGGGTTCATAAAAGGCCATCGTCCATTCCCACAATACTTATCACTTTCCATCATATTCCCTCTCATCCATCCCCTACATTGGTTCAGACACAGGGCTTGCCAAGCTAGCAAAGGGTTGTACCTTTCCTTGTGGGAAGAAGGGGCTAAAGGCATAGAGGGTAAAAGTAGCTGGAAAAAGATAAAATCCAAAAGAACAAAACCTGCAGATGCTTCACCCAGGGATGCCCGAGAAAGAAATAAAAGGCTTCTCAGTAAGAAAAAGGAGGGACCCATAAAATAAATAAACTCAAGACCTAGTTGGAGGATAGGGAGTCTCATCAGGAGCAAACCTATTAGGTCCATGGGCATGTAGGGGTATGATACTACCATTCAATTGGTCACCATGCCACAGTAGTGGCTCTTGGTGGCATAACCAAGAGAAAGGGGGTCTCATCATGAGCCAACCTTCTCATCTCCTTGAAATGCTTGTGGGTAACGATGTCACCATTGGTCACCATGCCAGGGCAGTGTTCCCCAACTATTCTCTTGAAAGAAAAAGCAATAAGATAAAAATGTAAAAAAGGCATTGAATGGGCTTGGAAACACTTGCATCCATGACTAGGTGCAACTCACCCTCTTCAGAGGCACCCACAAGTAAGCCATACATTTCCCTGTCATCATTGCACCCATTGCCCAAAAATCTCCATACCACCTCATCCACTTACATGACCTAGATTGGTCTTCACATGGAAACATCCCACATCTAAGGAGAATTAGCCCAATAGGATGTCCTGAAACCCTCTCCAAACCTGGCTTGTAGAATAGTATAACATCTTTGAGAACTTGTCTGGGAAAGGGGGTTTTATGCACATGTTTAGATAACTTGATTATTAGATGTGATTGACATTGCTATGATCCCTGTAACTTATGAGCCCATCGAGGGCGTACTTTTTGTTTTCGTAAGACCATGCCTGACAGACATGTACACATGGGGAGATGATTAGCTCAGACCTCCATAGGGCTAAAATCCCACCAGATGGATGTTGAAACCCCAACAAGGGGCATCCATATACCAGAGGCTTGCACTAGAGAGATAGAGGAGGATGTTCTAGCAGAGACATCCTGGCAGGCTTGGACCTAGGGGGGTCTTTCCCTCCCACATGATATTGGCCCTTGACTCCATCATTGAGCCTTGACATCACCTAGTTGAGGTGTCTAGCTTGAGGACGATTTGGGTTGACACGTGTGGCAACTCCTGAGGGGTTTTTAGTCCCAACTTTTCACTTGGAGGGCTAGAATTCCAATAGAGAGGCTAATGTTACCCTAGGAGGGGCATGACATCACCCTAAAAAGATAAAATTAGGGTTTTATTGGATAATTTTGTGTAAAATTGGATTTTCTCATGTAAACTGGCCATGTCGGCCTTTTTGACCTTATTTTGTAATTAAAGGTCATTTTCACTGTATAAATAGGGGATTTTCCCCTTGTATTTTTCCATCACTCATTCACTCACAAGTGAGGTCTGAAATTTGCTCCCTTTTCAAGGGTTATTGGTTGAAAGTTTAGGTGCACTTCCTGGAGGAGGTTAAATTTGGTGTTTTTTTTGGCATTTTCTTGGTGGAAGGTCTTCAACTAGGCTAATTGCTAGATTATTCTTGGTGGATGTAAGTGAATTTCTACAATCCTTCTTTGATTTGAATGGTTATAATACATTTACTTTGCATTTTTTCCAATATTATGCAATTGCTAGGTTAAAACCCTAGGAGATCAAGCACATGTTAGTGTCCTTGTCTTAACAACTTTTCACCTACTATATTGTGCTAGAAACCCTACCTCTTGAAGCATTGTGCTAGATCCATGCCATTGCAACACTCTAGCATCATTTGCTTCATCAAGCCATTGTTTATTTCAAGCTTGAGCTAAAGAAAAAGGAAAATCGTTAGGGACTAGGGTTACCTACTTCCCAGTGGCCTTTTTCCTTCGAAGGCTTGTTGATTGAGGCCTTAGGTTACCAACACCTCAATCATCATCCTTCTTTGTCCTTAGCTCATACATTATCATTTGTTTCCTTCAAGTTTTCTGCTGCAAAGTGACTACACTGATCTAGACCTTGCATTTGACTGATTGATGAAATCAACCCTTAAATCTTTTACCTCGAGCACCCTACTAACCTTTCCTAACCCTAGATTAGACTAATTCAGTAACCTTCTTGCTGCTATTACAAAATTAAGCTACATCCAATTATTACAACAATAAAATCTCCTAAAAGCAATTGCAAAAATTGATTTTTACATTTCCTAATTAGCTTCTGACAAGTGTTAGTATATTGCTATTGTTGGGTTATTATTTTGGGTCATTGTGAAGCTCATTTAAGGCATTTATTGTGAAGTTATCATCTTATGTACATTGCTGTTATAAAATTTTTGTTTGCTTCATCTTGCATCAACTTATTACTTTTATCGACAAGTCCAAGGTTTTATGAAGCACTAACATCAAATTGTACTTGCAAAAGATATTGTTTTCTTGTTGCTTTGTTCTGGGCAGGTACATTTAAGCATATCATTGTTTCATTGATTAAAACTTTGAGACTTTATGATCAGTGTGACTTGTGAGAGGGGATATCTTTTATTGGCACTTCTACCTTTGCCTTCTCAAACCCCCAGGTCACTGGCGACGTCTCCCCTGGGCTATCATCCCTAAATAGAAAGAGGTGTCTTATTAAGGTAAGAGTGATATGACAACCTCATGTTACACCAATTTTCCCTCCTTTAGCCTTTTCCTTTGGGACAAGTACAAATTGCTCAATAACAACAACCACTTTGACTAGAAAACTTCTTGAAGACTTTCTAGAGGCTTCTAGAATAATTGACTTCTTGTTGACCTTCTAGGAGATTCTAGATTATTCTTGAGGGTCCTCCAATCTTTACAAATCCATATCTCCTCATCCGTAATGAGCCACGTGATGTAATACCTATCACATGAAATGACATGATGTGTATTATCCATGTATGATAGTCTTACTTGAAAATACATTGACCTTCATGTCTTCATTTCTCGATCAACTGTGGGTTCCATGACCATACCTTCGGGGCTACATGTAGACTTTATCAAATTCACCCAACACATATGCTAGCATCAACCACTCCATCAATGACAACTAACTATCCATTTATCTCAACCACATCTCTAGGGCTTCCAAACTTCTCCAAGGGTTGACATCGATCTCAAAGGGTATACATCAATGACAACCGACTATCCAAACTAACTATCCAACAATTTCAAAACTTGAATCATGATGGTTGTATTGGAATTACTTCTCAATTTTGAAAGTCGTGTAAAGGTGTGGATTATTCTTTACTTTCAAGATTTTATATTTGGTCTATTATTACAAGCTTGAACACACATTGTCACAAAATCATTTTGTTTTTGGGCCTAAGAGCCCCTAAGCAAATACATACATTTGCTCTAAAAAAAATAGAATGTCTCTTTATATGGTCATCGAAGAGCTCAAAACTAGTTTTTCCATTATTAGATTCCATACCCACATCTGAAGGTTAATATGAAGCCACTCATGGCATTAAAGCTCACCCTTTAGTGGCTTGTGTGCTAACCCTCATTATTCCCACTAGCCAATTTGTCTTGTTTTATGAAGGTCGAGTCACATGTGTCATGTCTTGGATTAATAAATCTTTGGTATTCAATGGGTATTTATTGACTTGAAGAGCCTCTAACATTATAAAATGGTTTTTTGTCCATCTCTCACTAGGGTTTAGAATTTTTAATTAAAATTAGTGATGTTTAGGTAGTTCAATAGTTTTAAGTTTAGAGGTTGATTGTTTATGGTTTGAGGGAGTTTAGTGGTGACCACCTTTCATATATACATTGATCGTTGTTTTAGAAATCCATGGTTATGTTTTAATGCAAGTTAGACGATGTTTAATCTTTTTTTATCTTTATTTAATAAACTTTGTGATAATGGATGTACTATGTCGTAAGTGGAGCATGTGTTGAGTTTGCCTTCTATTTCTATTGAATAAATGAGTTTCAAAAGAGGTAGGGGTAGGGAACCATGAAGCCTTCTAGTAAGCTTGCCATGATGTGTCTCGCGAGGAGATGAGTGGATGTTATCATTGACATTGTGATGGACCATGGACGTCATTGTAGTTAGTCCTCTACAAAATGCGACTAATCTTTTATTCATATATGTGATTTTGAATCCTATGGGATCTCTCGCACATGTTTGATCCCTAATTACCAAATTCGCTCGTATAGGGAAAAAAATAGAAAACGAGTTTTGAAACGAAGAGGGGTTTTGGAGGAAAGAGGCTAACACAACATCTCTAGGTGAAATACTATCACATTCTTGGTGAATTTTTTTGATGTAAGTCAAGTACACGACAATTTTTTATTAATTTTGATGTAGTCACATCTCTATTTAAGTAAGCTATCTTGCATGCATTTGAATTATTAGATAGGTGTGGAAGACTTAAAAGTACTCCTAGTTTAAATTTCCATCATTCCATTGTATGTAATTAACAAGAGACATTTGTTCATTATTGTGGGTTAAGTGAGTAAATCATATCTATTGCATAATGGCTATGATGATATGAACAAAGTTGTATGAACGAGCTTGTTGAAGTTCATGTGCAATCCATGGATGGTTCCATGTCCTCTCCTACTTCTATCGATCATGGCCATTATTTGCAACTACAATGACAACATTGATGTGGGGCATGTGGATGGTTGTGGCTTTGCAAGTGGCCACAAACACCATGACTAAGAGGCACTATTACAAGCAAAGGCTTCGCATCAACCTACCCTTTAATGTTGTAAAATGAAACTGCAATTACGTCTGGATGTAGAGACAAAAAAAATTCATAAAATTTTGAGAAAGGGCAATATGGGTTAGAAGCTAGAGGCACGGGTTTGTGGGAAAACATAGGGACCAAATGTGCTTTTTGAAGTGATGGAAATGATGGAATTTGTCAAGGCACGCCAATGTCACGGTGTAGATTAGTTCTATACATTTTTAGATGTTCTTGCGATAATAACTCAATGTGTCCACCAACGATTATACCCAAAAAATGGACGTTGTTATGTCATGTTAAGAGATTGACATAGAAGAGATTTCCACAAATAAAATGCTTGGTGTAGTTTTGTTTGAATTCCTCAATACATTAGAATCAATTTACAATTCGAGCCAACAATGGAGCATACCTGCTAGATCACTAGCCACAAAAACCACAACAAACCTTTTAACACTTATTTTTAAACCAATTTGAAATTACGCTATAGGACATGGCATAAAAAAACAAACACCACAACAAAATATTCATTTATCAAAACTAACAAACTTCTCTAGCTGACTCATGTACTCGCAATTCTCTACTTTCAATTAGTTTGTTTTCTTATTTTAATGTTTGGAATTCTAAGTGTCAACCAACTCTTCTTCTCAATGCACTCTTCTTACAATAATCCCATTTTTATCAACATAAAGATATAATCCCGCAATCCAAGGCAAGTGAAGCACATAGTGATGGAAGTCATTAAACCATCCATGTAAGGAATAAGGCATTGCCAATAGTTGTATTTTGTTTACTAGTCCTTCATGGACAATCGACATGATCTAACCCACAAGTGGAGTTCTTGCACCTTTATCCAAAATAATCTAATCTAATATGAATGTTCACATGGTTGTAACTTCTTTCTACATATGATCCACACTCTTGTTGAAGCCTTTTTAATTACTTTTGTGGGATGGAGATCTTGCTTTGAATTGGAGATGGCATATATGGTGGTATTTACTTGCAACGTTCTTCTTGTTAATGTTTTCTTCATTTATCAATCGAGAGAAGAGAAAGGGAACATGGAATAATAGGGACATGGATGTTGATATTGTGTGGTGAGAAAGAATGTCTACAATAGTTACACCATATGCCAGTTTGTTGAATAAGACTTTGAATACATTACACCAATCACTACTCTCTATTGCAAGATTTTGAAATTTGAGATTGTTATACTTTCCCTTGTGATGGCTTGGTTTCTTCTTTGTTGTCATTTATTAATTGGTGATTTTTTTTGTTGTTATTGATTTTTAACATTCATATGCATTTACTTTCTAATTACATTGTCTATCTCTCCAAGGCTAGGTTGAAATCCAATAGTCTTTATTCTATGGCACCATTGAAATTTTTCAAATCAACATCCCTAGAAAAATGTGTGTATTATTATGCATTCACTCATCAGGATATTCTTCGTCATATTTTATCAATGTGTTTTATATGTTTGTATTATTCCTTTCTTTCTTTTAATTACCCCACATCCAATTTTTTTGTGATTCAAGAGACAAAAATACTTCTAAAAAGGTTCCCCCTTATTGAACAAGATATTACTCATCATAGTTAATCAATGTGTTTTATATGTTTGTATTGTTCATTTCTCACTTTTGATTTCCTTGCCTCCATTTTTTTTGTAATTCAAGAGACAAAGATACTTCAAAAAGAATCCCCCCGCATACCATCTTACCTTTTTCCAAAAATCAAAGTTAGAAATTAAATTTTTTGCTTATTTTGTTGGATTCATGGTCATCACTTACTTTTATTCAATAAATACCAAGAATAAAAATCCCAAATAAGTTTCAAGTGGATTAGTAATTCCTTGAATTCTACATTTCACATTGTTCTAATCCCCAATGGAATTAAAAAAAAAAAAATCAACCTCTCCACCATACAACAAAGTATTTTTTACATCTTTAGTAAAATTTACTAATTTATTCTGGGGCGACAGTCGTGGGGGGGATCATCCAAGATCCCAGAGGAGACACAGTGTATACATTTGCTTGGGGATTAGGAGAAAAGACAAACAACATTGCGGAAGCCTGCACCCTTTACCTCAGTATTAAAATTGTAAGAGATCGACAAATTCACCAGCTCACAGTAACAGGTGACTCAATGATAATAATTAGTGCGGTCATCAACAACAACTCTTTTGGAAATAATATGCTAAGGGGTATAGTTTTAAGAGTTAAAACTATGGCTCAAGATTTTGAAAAATTCACTATTCACCATGTTAAAAGGATCCTCAACACTCAAGTAGATACCTTGGCAAAGATAACAACTAGGGAAATGCAAGGGGTTATTAGTTTAAATGAAGAGAGGGGGACCCTCCCCATTTCATAACTCATCGCCATGCTGTGTCCGACCAACAATTGTGGCACTCTTGTACTTCGGGGAGCACACACTTGTGCGAAGGGCTATCATAGTTATGAGAGGATCAATCGAACTTGTGTGAAGTATATTCGATTACGCGACTCAATGCTCTTAAGCAATATTGATATGACAATTCCTTATGTGCTTTCAGAGTTGAAACCCTTTGGTTAAAAAAAAAATGTTTTCTCTAAAACTCTGAATACAGGCTCCCATCTTCTTCCTCGAACTCAATTACTCTCTTCGTCAAGTGCTGCAAAAAAAGGAAGTCATGTTCAAGTAGAAGTCTCGTTGGGAACATCTCTTCGATTCCCCCAACAAGTTTCCAGGTCCCTCTTTGCTCCATCCTTTGTGTATTGTAATTTTGATGTTGTTTTTATTGAAATTTGCACACCATGTTCTCCTATTTCAGCTTCTTGGAGTACTTAAAAGGCTCACACACGAAGCATTCCTATGGAACCCTTGGCGAGGGACCTCTGGCACAATAGAGATGCAACATGGAAGAATTTTCTACAACAACTCATGGGAAAACTCAGAGAGTTGGAAGGAACGATAACATGGCTTTCAAACCAGATGGAGGAGTGCTTCAACTACTTCGAGGCCAACCTTTCTTCTCTAGCTCGGAGATTGGATGATATGGAAGTCACTGTCCAAACTCTACGAGATCCAGGTCTGATACAACGCTCAACTTCTGACTCTGTCAATCTTGGAAGGCCTGGGCCAAATGATGGTGTTGTAGAAAATAAACAAGGAAGTTTTGATAGGGGAAAAACTCCAATGGATACTGGAGAAGACACTTCCATCCCTCAACAGAACCCTGAGGCTCACATTATCAAAATTTGCGTTCTAGGTAATAATATGTCAAAATTTATATCTAAAGGATCTGAAGTCATCTCGAGGTAATTTAAAGAAAGATATGATGCTCTTTAAATTTTGAACATAGGCATGCTTCCTAAAAAAAATTACATTATAGAGGTTGAAATGCACTATTAAGTCGACTATTTCATCTAAATTTTCAAAATTTAAATGTGGTCATATTCAACATAAAGATGCGATATTGCTAAAATTTCAAAATTTTTAGGAAATTTTAAGGGTTTGATGTTAGCGAGGAGGTCAAATTAAAGATAGCAGTGTGGTTGTCGCTATAAAGAAGGAGGACATTAAGATTGAGTTCAGGAGTGACATGCTTACGGTTAGTGGGGAATCCATTGCCACTTATATCTACATTGTAAACCTTGGTTTCATTGAGATAGAAGAGTCCCCAATTTCATTATGACTCCAAGCCAAACTTTTGGTTCTAGTTAAAGAGGGAAAAAATGTATGTATCAATCTCTTGGCCAAGCCTCGTGGGAGTTCTAGTGTTTTTTATCACATGCCTGACCATATTTCCATTGTAAGTTGCAACATTGTTTAGAGTTGATGCGGGTTCTTTGGGGCCTCCCTTGAGGGGCCACCTTGTTTCAGTCATGGTTAGACAATGATATCATACACACGATGTCTACATGCACCACCGCTTTCCTCTTGGTCAGAGGGTCGAGACGCTTCGAAGAGGCGCTTAGGCGATCATTGTTGATAATGGACGACGAATTGAAATGCACTGGAAGAGGAAAGAGACACAAGCTCGAGCTCTATCTACCAAAATTTAAAACGAAGGCGAATAGATAAGGTGAGGGCACCCTCACCCTTTGGCTTTCAAGGCGGTGAGGAGCATACAAGCATAGATGCCATTGATTAGTGCAATGACATGACCAAAATTGATGAAGTATTGATCAATGCAGTGACAAGCTCGATCAATGTAGTGACAGACTCGACTCGACTGCAGTGTAGTAACAACCTCGACTGCATCTACGACAGACAGATCATATCTACTGATAATTTGACAAATCATATAATTTAATTTTATCCATTTTTAAAATCAATTTTAATACACTGAAAAATACGTAAATCATATTTCCTTCCACCACGGTTAATTAACCGAATCAATATGGGATTGGCAAATAAAAAATTAGGAAAAAAAATTTCAAAAAAAATAAATTGAAAATAATAAAGTTAATAAATAATATTAGAAAACATCGGCAAAACAGTCTTGAAAACATTACAAAATGAACCAATTAATACATAGAATGCACCGGTTAATAGGCGATCAACTATGAGGCGAAAGCTAGAATCCCTACCTTAGCTTGAGGCATGGACTAATAATAGCATTTAAACCAATAAAGCTAGTTGTAAACCTAATTTCAATACCACATACATCAACCATTTCTGATTTTAATGCAGTACATTAAACAATTGATTCTTACCAATTTTGTTTGATTTGTTTTCTATGTTTTAATCCTAAATAAAATATTAATGACAGTACTTGCTTTATGTTAACATAAAACAAACTTATGCTCTTCCACTCTTATAATGCATACACATATTTGTTGTTGTTCCAATTGCAAAACCCTATTCTTTCTCTTATGGATGAATGGATAATGTGCATGATGTTGATATATATTTTTATTTGGTATTACTTTGATTTTGAAATGCCCATATGGTAGTGCTTTAATTTTATAAAGATGCGAAGATATGGATTTTTAAATATGATATTGCGTTGACTTTTGGTTCCTTTGAAACACATATTAATGTAATATGGTTTTTTCCAAATTATTATTTTAATGATAATGGGATGAAAAATATTTTGTTTCTTGAGAGTCATAAGGGGTAGGCAAAAGGGAGTCACAAGTGGTTTGATACATTATTCACATTCACATTGTTTAAGGAGAGTAATAAGGGGTAGGCAAAAGGTAGGCACAAGTGGTTTGATACATTATTCACATTGTTTAAGTTTCACACATGAGGGTAAGTTAGTTTTTATAGCCCTAGTGGGTTTAAAATTTAGGTTCATTTTATAAATGCAAGGTTCATGGTTTGTACATGGCATAAGTTTTACACACGTGAGGGTAAGTTGGTTTTTATAACCCTAGTGGGTTTAAAATTTAAGTTCACTTTATAAATGCAAGGTTCATGGTTTGTACATGGCATAGGATCATAGGATCCATGAAGCATTGGATTATAGATGTAAGTTAATATGCTTATTTGTGTGACCTTTCAATCTTGATTGGCCATGAATGTAAATGCTTATGATATGGTTTTTTCCAAATTATTATTTTAATGATAACGAGATGAAAAATATTTTATTTCTTGAGAGTCATAAGGGGTAGGCAAAAGGGAGGCACAAGTGGTTTGATACATTATTCACATTGTTTAAGTTTTACACACATGAGGGTAAGTTAGTTTTTATAGCCCTAGTGGGTTTAAAATTTAGGTTCACTTTATAAATGCAAGGTTCATGGTTTGTACATGGCATAAGTTTTACACACATGAGGGTAAGTTAGTTTTTATAACCTTAGTGGGTTTAAAATTTAGGTTCATTTTATAAATGCGAGGTTCATGGTTTGTACATGGCATAGGATCCATGATGCATTGGATTATAGATGTAAGTTAATATGCTTATTTGTGTGACCTTTCAATCTTGATTGGCCATGAATGTAAATGCTTATGAGACTTTGTATTGTTGACATGCTTATTTTAGGTTATTGTTTTGTCAATTAAGTATATTGATAATATTAAGTATATTAATAATATGAGTATTATAATTAGGGACTTTTATTTCTCTAAACAATCTCATTTGATTTTGTGAACAAGTTTTATTTCGAAGTTTCAACATTTATGGATATATGGTTTGTTTTGGAGACCCTTGTTGTTTGCTCCTCTGTGTGAAAGGTTAAGGTTATTGTTCCATGTCAATTTCCCATGTCATTCATAGTTTGCATTGATATTCTTTGTTGCATGATAAAAAAAACATAGCAACACATTTTCACAACTTGCCACCCTTCAAAACAAAGGTAAGGACTTTGGGCTTTTGTTTTATAATTGGATATGATGTTAAAGAATAGTTCATGTTTCATAAAAACAAATAAAAAAATGGAAAATGATAAACATTATCAAACAATTTTTTAATGATGCGAGTCAAAAGGATGCTATTATAGACCCCATGTTAAAAACTTGCATCATTAAAAACTTAGCATGAGCCTCTACTTAGTAACGTGGTAATCTAGCCTGAGCCTCTACTTAGTAACGTGGTAATCTCCCTGACTGCCCCTGTGCTTATGACAGATGATTTCCCTCCCAACTTCCCTCCTAGACTGAACCCTCTAGCTCCCCTTAGCCCCCAACTCAGGCATGGTATTGCTTTCTTAGAGCCCACTTCTCACTTGTTGGGGAGAGAGCCTTATCTCCTGCAACCTAGGGGTCATAGTATTGGTTTTTCAAGAGGTTTAGGCCTATACTGTGTTAAATATTTCGTTCCTCCGAAAGTTGGTTGTAAGTCTGCGATTAAGAATGCCCAAGAATGGGCTTCTTGTGAGGTCTCCCAAGGTAAAAAAAAACTTATAATCGGGGTCCTTAGAGCAGGGATGGCCCTGCACAAGGTTTCCCAATGATCATTTTATCTATCAACATTCGTGGCTTAGGAGGGAAAGCCAAAAAAACTATCCCTCAACAGTCTTTGTGATGACTCTAAACTTGACATTATACTTCTCCATGAAACCATGGGTACTTTTGACTTCTTTCTTTTTTAACATAAGCGCCTCTTAACTGGTTGGAACTTCATTGGGATGGGCTCTGCGAGATTATCTGGTGGTTTAATTACCGAATTATCTCCTAGGATCTCACCTACTAATTCCTTCTCCATTGTCTTTGGTCTCCTTGCAAATTTTTTTAGCCTTGAGCTAAATCGACATTTTAAAATTCTCAACGTCTATGGGTGCCGAAAAAGAGGTGTTCTAGAACAAAACTCTTGGTTACAATTTAGTTATGGATGAGAATTTAGTGCTTGGAGGTGACCTAAATTTTGCAATGAATAAATATGATATATGGGGCAAGATGGGTCGAGAGGACAAACTCTCTAACTTCTTTCTTGAGAAATTTGAAGCATGCAATCTCGTAAATGTGGAACCTGTGGTTTTGAGACCCACGTGCTTCAACAACCGGAGTGGGGATGAAGGTATCCACAAACAACTAGATCATTTTCTAGTCAAAGAAGATTTACTTTGGTCCATTCACAATTACCAGTCTTGGGTAGTCTCGATCCGCTCTTGAGATCATTGGCCCATTTTCTTGGAACTCAACAAATCAGAAAGAAAATCGAGATTGCTCTTCAAGTATAATTCCAGTTGGGCTAACATTGACAAGTTTAAGGAATTACTCCATTCCACGTGGATCCCTTTTTCTTCGTTAAGGGGTTTGTTAGCTAGTGATCACTTTATGGAAAATCTACATAAATTGAAAATGGCAACGTTGGTTTGGGAAAAAAATTGTAGACAAACTCTTGGGAATGATATCAAAATTATTGAACATGATCTAGAGGATTTGTATGCCCAGGCAATTGGAAACCCGTTTGTGGATGCAAAGATAAGGGATCATTGCAAACTGTTGGAAGACAAGCATCATGCCATTCTAATTGAGAAGGAACATGCATGGCGTCTCAAGAGTCATGCTCTATGGTTAGGAGTAGGCGACCATAACAACAAGTATTTCTAAAAAATTGCTAATCATAGGAAAAATTGCAATACTATATGGGAACTGGAGGATCAACGTGGAATCAAGAAAAGGGTCTTCTTAGAACTTGCAAAGCTGGGGGCTTCACATTTCAAAGATCTTTTTGTAGAGAAAGAGCATGAATTTATTGAGGATATGTTGCGTCTTTTAAGACTTTTTCCAAAAATGCTCGAACAAGAGGACAATAGAGAATTTTTCAGGGACATATCTTTGGAAGAGCTATGCGGTGTCTTGGAAACTTTCAAAAAAGACAAAAGTCTCGGCCTTGACAGTTGGACGATATATTTCTACCAGGATTTTTCTAAGCTGGTGGGAAATGATCTAGTTTTTGTCATGAAGGAGATCAAATTGAAGGGAAAACTAAAACAAACCATTAACACTACCTTCCTAGCCTTGATTCCAAAAATAGACCTTCCTGCCACTTTCAAAGATTTCCGTTCCATTGCTCTATGTAGTAGTCTCTGTAAAATACACTCTAAGATCATTGCTTTGCGATTAAATCCTTTGCTCTCCAACTTTATTTCCCAAGAACAATTTGACTTTCTAAAAGCCCGATTAATTCACGAAGCTATTGGTGCAACGCGTGAAGGTCTTCATACTATCAAAACAAAAAAGAATGATGTGTTAGTTTTCAAAATTGATCTATCAAAAGATTTTGATAGAGTCTCCTTGTTATTTCTCAAATTATTGCTGCTACATATTGGCTTTGATTTATAGTCAATTAAGTGGATAATGGCGAGAGTCCCTATTGCTTCTTTTTCCCTCTTAATTAATGGGTATGTCACACCCTTCTTCAAATCGAGTAGGGGGCTCAAACAGGAATGTCCCTTATCCCCCTATCTTTTTATTTTGGTGATGGAAGGTCTAAGTTGGGCCTTGATATAAGCTCGTTGAACCCATGCCTTTCATGGAATCTCTTTAGAACCTTTGACAAGTCTCACACATTTACTTTTTTTTGACAATGTATTAATCTTTTGTCGTTGCATTGTTGGAGACTGCCAGACCTTAAAGAATACACTAAACTATTTTAGTGCAAAAACATGGATGGATATCAGTGAAAGAAAGTCTACCATATATTTTCCTTCTGGCAATGAAGAATTTAGTGCCTTGTTCACCAATACTTTTCCATATGTGCAAAAGGAGATAAGGGAGGGCATTATGTACTTGGGATATGCCATAAATCCCAATAAATATGGCATTGCAAATGGGTCTTGGTTAGTGGCTAAGGTGGAGCATAAGGTGAAGTTGTGGTGCAACCGTTGGGTCTCCAAGGGAGGCCAATTAGTTCTCATTAAATCAGTACTGGAAGCGACCCCTATGTATTGGCATCTAATGGCTCAAAGTCCTAAAGGAATACTTACCCTGATCGGAAAATTTTGTTTTAATTACCTCTAGAAAAACAGTTTAGATTATAAGGGCCTCCATTTGGTAAGTTGGAAATGTCTTACAAAGCCCAAAGAGTGCGGTGGTTGGGGTCTAAAGTATGGAATTAAGTTTGGGCAGGCCCTTGCGGCCAAATCACTTTGGGTATTTCTCACCCTAGAGAGTCTTTGGAAAAACATTCTGGTTGCGAAATATATTACTCCGCTTTCAGTAGTGGATAGGATCCATCTTAGGAATAAGCACATACCGACTGCATCTTCGCAGTGGAGGGCTTAGTCTCAAGCCTTTCCAATAATCGACAAATACTTAACCTTGAAGGTCGGCAATGGTACTCAGGTGAGGATCGACTTTGATGTGATCGTTGGTTGCGTGTGCAAAGGTTTCCTAGAGGAGGAACATATTCACTATCCCATAATTAAATGTTTATTCGCTCTGAATCATTTGACAAATAGGGCGATGTTGTCAATCTGGAAACAAGAATGGCTCACTTTCACATACTTGGATCTTGACGAACAGGATTGGCTAAATTACATCTCAACTCTTCAAAAAGCACACATACATCTATTAGAGAATCATGACGAATTAGCATGGTACTATCCACAGTTTTGAGAGACTTACTCTGCCAAGCTCATTTACGTGTCTTTGATGGTTCATGAAGAAGATAATCTTTCATGGTGGTGTAGACAAATTTGGAATATGAAAGGGTCCCCGAAGGCCATCCTTTTTTTCTAGATGATTCTCAAAGGTCGAGCATTAACCTGGGACCGATTACAAAAAATTGGTCATCAAGGGTCATGTATATGTCAACTTTGTTATCAGGTGGAAGAAACACATGCTCACTTGTTCCTCCATTACACCTTTTCCAAGCAAGTATGGATTGAAATGGAGGATCACCCATGCATATCATAGCTCTAGGTAAAGGATGGCATCTCTAATTGTTTCAAAGAATTTTTCTCGAATACTAGACTATCTAGTTAGAAAGCACTACCACTATTAGTCGCCATGGGGTTTTTTTGACAGGGTCTGTCAAGGTTCAGGAAAAAATTGTGGTCTAAGATTCTCCCTATATCTCACTCCCGCACACTTCTTTCTCGGGAGAGCTAACATTGGATCCGACTCCAACAACTTGGCAGAGTTCTTTGCGCTCTTAACGCTTACAAAGTTTGAAATAGTCAAAGGTGTCAACAAACGTCATAATTATGGTGACTCTAAAATATGCATTAGTTGGATGAATAATTTGTCCCAACTACATCGTTTGATTCTGATTCAGATAGGCGAGAAGTTGCAATCTATTGCCAGATCTTTCGATGATATTCAATTTTCTCATATATACATGGACCTAATTATTGTGGTCGATTCCCTCTCAAAAGAGGTGCTCCAAATCTCTTCAAATGATCTTGTCTAGGTTGAATATCTCGATGGCTCTTCTATTGCTCGAGTCGAGGACTTTTTTTAGAGCACTCTTGCTTTTATGTATTCGATGCATGTTTGATGATGCATTTCTAATATATGTTGATAACATTCATAGGACAATTTAGTATTTTCTCTTTTAGTGATTTGGTCGATTGACCACAATTAGTCCTGTGCAATAACACCTTTTGAATGTACATCCTATTATCTTAATAAGAAGTACATTTTTTTTTTTAACTGTGTAGTTTTTATGCTCATGGTGTATGAATGAAAGTTCAAAAATATATGATAATATGTTATTGGTAAAATAAAGTTATGTTCATTGTATAACAAATATTTACATAGAATATTCAAAATTTGGCAAATGGTGCTTGCATGGAGACCACCACTTAACAATGCAATGGTATAACAAAGCAACAAAAAACAAACAACATAGGGTGTGCTCAATTATCCTCACCCAAAAAAGTTTCCATTGCAATAATGCCTTGTAATAACACAATGTTAATCTATCATAACACTCATATATCAAGCATCCAAAGGAATCCATTTTTTAGAAATACAATCTTTTTGCCCATAATAAAATTTAAACAAATGTTTCACCTACAAGATTTTGATCTTTCTTCTCTAAGTTTGTTGATTCTGGAGTTAAAATGAATCTAAACACGTTCTTTCAATTTTAATTCATGTTAATGTTATATAATCATCATCTTTTATATATATGTTTATTAATAAATTATTAAACCAACAAAATTATATCTAGTTAAAATGAATTTAAACTCATGCTTCCATTTTTAGTTCATTTTAGTGTTATATATATATATATATATATATATATATATATATATATATATTATTAAACCAATAAAATTATGCCAAGTCTAAAGATATAACAATTTTATTTTTTTTAAATAATGAAAAGGGAAATTAAGATTTTTGGCATAAAATTTGATAAAACTAATTTTGCATTAATGAAATTGCAAATATTTTATGGTACACTTTAGTTGCAATAAGAATTTTTAAAAACATTCTCATCCATTTTTGCATTAACAACAACAATTTCATCAAATTCAAAATCACAATTTTAATAAATTATACCTAACTAAATTTTAGTATTGAAAAATAAAAAATATCCAAAACATAGAAAGTTTAATCTTTAAAATTTTTATATTTTTTAACCACTTTTTATCCCACTCATATCCTAAACAACATTGTATTTATTGTATTGTAAAATTAATCTACATCATGAAAAAATAACATAACTCACCCGTCAAAACAAGTAAAAATACCACAAAATTAGTAGTCCCTACATTATATGGGTTCCATTTAAGCCGGCAGCATCACTATGAGATGGATAGTAAGAGTCAGTTTCTGTTTTTTAAAAAAAAAAAAAAAACCCTAGATTATAAACCAGTTGTAAACAGAGTAAGAAAATAAATTAATTATAAAAAAAAATAACTAAACATTATAAAAATATAAAATTTATCATATTAATAAATAATTATACGATAATAATCGTATTGATAAATAATCATAAAAAATATTAAAATACAATTTAACACATTAAATTTAAAGCATCATAAAAATATAAATATGTTATTTTCAACTTTAAGTAAACACAAAATCAAATTGTAAAAACAAAAATATAAATATGTTATTTTCAATTTTAAGTAAACAAAAAATCAAATTGTAAAAACAAAAATATAAAACTTGTCGAAGGAGAAAATTCTATATTATTTCTCATATGTAAAATAAAATTGCTTTACAAAAATCTATGGCTGGTCAAAAAGCATTTTATTAATAAAAATAGTAAAGTTAATAAATTTCTTTTTGTTTCAAAAGAGATTCTCTTATTTTTGCTTTTTGAAAAGCATGGAAAATAAAACTACTTTACGAAGACTTATGTATGTAGAAAACCATTTTATTAATAAAATATAGCAAAATTTACTAAATTTCTCTTTATTTCAAAGAAAGAATTTTTTTTATAAAATTGTTTTTTGCTTTTAGAAAAGTATTGAAAATTAAAACCATTTCACATTCGTGCATGTTCAATTTTTTTTTTGTTTGTTAGTTTATTCGTGACATGTGGGACTACCCTGTGGTTAAGAAACCGCTACTCACGGGCATCTAAGCCATGGCTAGAATTTTTGTCCCGTTTAAAACCTATAACTTTAACATCACGAAGTGCCTTAACACCATACTCCGTCACCGACTATCCTACACCTTTATTAATAAAGATAGTAAAATTAATAAATTTCTTCTTTATTCAAAAGAAATTCTCTTATTAAATTGTTTTTTTCTTTTTGAAAAGCATTGGAAATCAAATTACTTTACAAAGATTTATGTCTCGTCGAAAACCATTTTACAAATAAAATATAGTAAAATTTACTAAATTTCATTTTTATTTCAAAAGAAAAGAAACTCTTTTATAAAATTGCTTTTTGCTTTTTGAAAAGCATTGAAAATTAAAAACATTTCACATTCGGGCATGTGGGTGAGGAGACTAACTAAATAAACGACGACTTCAACAGCAGAAATTACTGAGAATAGTAGTTTTAATAAAAGACTTCGAAATTGTACATTAAAACAGATATTCTATATGATTTGCAACCTCCAACTTCGTGGAATAAAAACATCAACTACCTAACATAAGACTTGATACATAGCCACGCGTCGAGAAATCCTCGCTGACATGGACCGTCGGAATTCCTAAATTCTGTTGACCAGGGAAGACGTGGCAGATCCACGGGTATCACTGGCGAGCCCTGTCAGCGCGTACTTCTAGCCACGCGTACACTTCCCCAAAGACCCTCTCCACATTCTCCTTGGGCTCTCCAACCAGCTGATGCCACATGCCCTCGTAAATCCTCAGCGTCTTGTCGTCGCTCCTGGCCCTGTCGTAGAGGGCCCTTACGCACTCGGGGTCGCAGATGACGTCATCGCCGCCGTGAATAATCAGCAGCGGCAAGGTCACCTGTTCAAATCTCGTCTGCAGATCCCGGCAAACCCTGATGAGCTCCAGCGCGGTGGCTGGCCGCGGACGGCCCATGGTCCGCCGCGGGCTGGCCACGGCCAGGCTGCGCTTCCACTCCTCCTTGAACGAGATCAGCGGGATCGCGCCCCGGGTGGGCACCACCTGCCACGTCGGCACCGCCCAGGCCAGGGCGGCGAGCAGGTGCTCTAGCGGCCAGGGGGGCTTGAACTTGGCGGAGATGCCGCACATGGCACCGTTGAGCACCGCGCCGGCCCATACCTCCGGCTGGCGGAGGTGGACGAGCAACGCGATGGCGCCGCCCAGCGACTCCGCGTACAGGAATGCCGGCAGCGACGGATGCCGAGCCCGGGCGGAGTCGAAGCAACGGACGCAGTCGTCGACGACGGGGGTGATGTCGGGGATGTGAGCGCGGAGCCCGTCAGAAAAGCCGTGGCCCTGGTGGTCTAGGGCGTAAACGCAGAAGCCCCGCTTGGCGATGCCGATGGCCGTCAGCTGCACGAGCCACCCGCTCTCTCCCGTGAAGCCGTGCACGACAGCCACCAGGCCCCTCGGTGGCGGTAGGGCCTCAGCCGGGTGCCAGGACTGCGTGAAAATCTTCATTCCGCGGCTGTTCTCCATGAAGGATTCCTCGTGGGTCACGCCGTGCCGGGCGTAGAATTCTTCTCGGGTCCGAACCCCAAAGGGGCTCTCGGCGTTGGCGTCCTCCACCGGGTGTGCCATTCTTTGAGCTATATGCAATGGAAGGGGAATGAATTATTTATCAGGGTGGGAGGGTTTTATTTTAATGTAGAGAGATGAGGAGCATTGAATGCATCCATATTGAATGCACATGGATGCTGGTTAGTTGGCAGAGAAGTTCATGCCTTATGGGTGGGCTGCTGAGCAGAACGGTACAATGGATTACATTTACGACATTCATGGCTCATTATTTTGGTAGTTGTCTAATAAGCTCTGCATTGTGGACCATTCGGTAGGTTAACATTTTAGGCAAATGCATACGGTTTCATTTCTTTCTAATCACGGCAAGATGGCAAGGTTATTGGGGGAATTTTATATGGTATTTATAATTTGTTTTATTTGGGATTATAAAGGTGGAGGGAAACTTCGATGATAGGGTTTGAAGTAATTTATAATAATTTTTTTGTTAAAAATTTAATATGTGACTTGTGGGAATTGAATTTTGGTGGGGAAGATATAAACATTCCTCTCAATCCACCTGGATTGAGTGAGACATGGTTCTATCAGTTAGGACATTTTGGAAGTTGGCGAGTAGTGGGTAATAATGACTTTGTGCGGGAGGTTTCCTTAGTGTTCTTGACCTTGTCACCTCCTTGGCTCATGCGCTTACAACAGAGCCATGTGCTCCAAACTTGGATGGAAGCTTGACTAGGTATGATGAGTAGAGGACGCCATAGGACGAGGATGTGTACAACTCTCGGGTTCTCCGGTCGATGATGGAAATGCGCCCTTCAATACCCACCAGTGACTTGAATCACTCTGTCCTCGCTGACATAATGTTTGCGCATGGCAGGAGATTTCTAAAGTTGTGTAAGATCATGACTTGGTTGGTTCTTGTTGTCATTGCACTTCATTCTGCTCAATCTTGGGGTTTTACAATCTCAACTCTGGTTATTCATGGTGCCTAGGAAACGAAAAGTGGAGCCCTCGGTTGAGTGCAAAATGAGGGTTGCTCTTGCAGCGGAAAAGGCAGTTGTGCATTATCAATTTGTTGTAGATCCATCTGACAATGAAACAATGTTGATTCTGGAGGAGGAGGTTAGGATTGTGTGCACGTATACAGAGGATGAGGCAGTGGACATGGAAGTGGGGAACATTATTCCTGATCTCGGTTGCATCAAGAATAGAGACACCAAGTTCCACTGCACAGTGGAGCTCTATTGGCATGTCAAGGTGATGGTGGCTCAGGGTATGAGGTCACAAGAGTAGGAGTTCAGGAAACTTATTCAATGATTGGAAGCCCTGGAGTGACAAACCAATCCAGTGATAACGTTGGTCTCTTGATTGGTCAAGAAGCATGGTGGTATCTTTTAGCTAGAAAATGATAAATAAATGCCCTCGAACTCTCAACCTCCCCCTCTGTCGACTCAACTTATGCTTCTCAATGCAAGGGCGCACCCCAGGACTCAACTTATGCTTCTCAACGCAAGGGCGCACCCCAGGACTCAACTTATGCTTCTCAACGCAAGGGCGCACCCCAGGTTCATGATTTGGATGGATGACAATCATGTTGGTTTTCTATGTCTTTACCATATAGGTATGTTAGTTTTTATAGTGTTATATTGTTTTGGTCTCATTGTCTCACACTTCTTGGTAATTAAATTTTTCTATATGCACTCTATTTCATATGTCTTTTTGACGACTAGCCTAGTTTCCCTAGGAAGCTTTTAAGTTTGGGATGGATATTTGGTCCAAATAAATTTCTTGTTTGGGTTATACTTTTCATCTTGTAGCTAACTTACATTGAGTGCAAGTTGTAAAATTACCTAAAGTTTTACAAATGAAGTATTAAAATAGATATATAAATAGTTCAAATTTTTGCATTTTTCACAATTGATAAATCTTATTTTTGGGGGGTTTTAAAGTTTTTAATAAGATATAAATAATTTAATTAATAAAAAACAAAATTTAAAATCTTCCAAAATTACTTTGTTGTAACATTTTTCATAGGTGTTTGTTAGCTTTTCTATTAAATGTTTTTTTTATAAGAATTAGATGATATAAATTTACACTAATCACTATTTTTTGTTGTTCAAAATTCATTTTTGAATGTAAAAATAGATTCAACGCACTATACAGAAATAATCACTTAAATATATGAATTCAACAATTTTTAAAAAATATCTCAAAAAAATCTTCATTTCCTATAATCTTTAACCTACTTCCTATAATCTTTAACCTACTGCTTTTCCGAAGAATAAGGCTCTCATTCATGCTTTGAATTTGATGGTAAATGTGTTACTTTGAATTTGAATTTACTAGCCATAACCTACAAAGGTAAGGTTCGTAAAGGTCGTCGAACCCATACTCAACCATGGTTTAGTTTAAATAAACATTATTCTTCCCCGCGCCCTCTGTTTTCCCCTTCTTGCTAGAAGGTTCTGCCGATGAAGAAGAGACCGTTGAGGAAGTTCCAGTCTATCACAAATGCATGCAGGGTTGGTTGTTGAGGAAGTTCCAGTCCATCACAAATGCATGACTCCATCTCAATGCCCGCTTAACCAGTAGTAGAGTTTTTGTTAAAAAGGCTTTAGAGATGACCTAGAAGTCTCTTTATTAGCACAGATTTGCACCAGGTTCATTCTACACTGTAATCTTTTGCAGCCGAAATGTATCCCGTCATGTACCAGCCAGCATTGCTTTTCTTATATGCATTGCTTCTGGCAGAAGCCTTTTATTATTCTGCAAGTGTCACAGGATTCTCTGAGGCTCAAGCTTGTACACATAAACTCTTCCAATTCTCCCTTGAGGAAAACATTTTCTTCCCAACAAGGGGACGATTAGTTATGAGTTAAGGGCTTCCAACTGTCCTTGGAACAGCATCTCCCCTGACGTCCAGGGTTCGAGACTTCGTAAATCGTCAAACGACCGGCTCACAACCACAGAAAGGGCTACAAGGTCCTCGTAACCTCCGGTGCTTCGGCAGGTTCCGGGCAGTACTTTGTGGACTTCTACTTTGGTACTCCACCTCATAAATTCACGCTGATTGCAGATACAGGCAGTGATCTTCTCAGGGTACGTTTTTCTGCTTGTAGAAAATGTTTTAGAAAGCCTGAATCAGCCTCACTGGCCAGGCATTCCTCAAGGTTTTCACCAATACATTGTTATGCAAGTTCCTGTCAGCTGGTTTTCCAACCCTAAATTCTTCATATAGGTTCACACACCTTCACGGCTCCTGTATGTATGATTAAGTTTATGCAGATCTGTCTGATAGCACTGGGATTTTCTCTCATGAAACTACAACCCTTAACAAACGTTCAGGGGTTAACACCAGATCGGGAATTATTTTTTACAACAGATAGCACAGCTTGTTTACATTACAATAGATAAATGAAATGTAGTCTAAACGTTTTAATTTTTGACTGTTTTTTTGGGCAATTTTTTTTTGTTTGATTTTGCTCGAATTTTGATGATGAATAGTTTGATCAGTAGATTTGAGTAATTAAGTTTGTATAATCCAAGTGTTCAGTGTTTTTTTAGCACTCTGAATTCATTTATGTATTTAGAAATGTAATTTAAACAACAGAAAATAGAGATTTTGTCCAAATTTATATAGCCTAATTACAATCCAAAAACTCAAAAAGTAGAAAGTTTACCCAACCAAAACCTTTTTTAAATATCCATTAGTGTTTTCATATTAATTTTGTGAAAGTTAAATAATGCCAATATTTTTTTATTAAAAGTTTTAATTATTCTTATGCTTCAAATTAACAGAGTATCTGATTAATAACTGTATGTCAGAGAATGGTTTTTTTAATTCAATTTAATTGGTTCCATCCTTTCGAAATATTCACATGATAAATATTTTATTTATCATTATAATGCTTAAAAAACAGTGTAAACAATGTCGCATAGCTAGCAATACCCTGTCGTTGTTTTGTTAGAGTTAGAACTATGGTATATAATGGACAATTTTGTTTTACACAATCATTATATAATGAAACAGTATTGTTTATCAATATACTATATTGAATAGTAAATGCCAATGGCATTGTTTATTAATATATTATATGGAATAGTAAATGCCAATGCCATTGCTTTTAATTTGGGAGCAAAATAATATTGAGTATTTATTAAATATTAATTTAAATCTTCAAAGGAGTTTGGAAATATCTCCACATCACAGCAGTTGGAACATCTAGAAACTTGTACACTGCTTCACATTGGTGAAATTGTTAAATTTTATTTAAAACTTGTACATTGCTTTACATTGGTGAGATTGTTAAATTGAGTATTGTTTAACTGTTTTTATTTTTTTGGTTATTTTAGCTGGAATCTGGTTACATGAAGTTGCACAAAATTATAATTTTCTGTTACTTAAATTATATTACAGAATTAACTATTTAAATCTACAGATTCAACAATTTCTTGTCAAATTTTGGACAAATATGATAGAAAAATATTATACCTTAAATTATATCTTGAAATTATATCTTGAATTTGAACTACTAGTGAAATTGAAATTGAAAGATTATACTTTGAATTTGGAACTGTATACTCAGCCTTTGTCATAAGACAACATTTATGGAGAGTGAGTAAAATATATTTTGAGGGGACAGTTTTATTTGCTATATTAATATAATAAATTAGTATAAATATTTAAATCTTAATCAAAATTAATTTTATTTTATTTGCGGATGAAAATTTATTTTAAAATGTAGAAATCTTGGCCAATCTTACTAATCCTTCATATGTCAATTATAAATGATTGGCAATATTTTTGTAAAAATATTCAAATTTCTAAGGATTTTATATAGTTTTTATAAAATTTTGACGATTTTTAAGGTAAAATAATTTTATCCTATAGAATTTGGGCAAATCATTTTTAAAATAGCCAATCTTTTTTTTCGAAAAATAAATCTAGTCCCTAAAATCATCCCTATGTAATAAATTAGTAGATATATTTAAATTAATTTAATTTTTGCCCCGGATGGGGTGCCACGCGGACATGGGGAGACAGATGGAGGCGCACTTGGCCTCGGCCGCCACCCACAAGCCAATATTTACGATGGGGGACGGCCTCTGCAGAAAATTTAAGTTGATGGTACCCCCCCCTCGCGCGTTCATTCACAACGCACTCGGGACGGGAGAGGATAAGTGTTGGCAAATGATTTCGGTCTATGTTATATGAATTCCTCCACGACAGGGAAGAGCAGGGCGGCACCTGCTTCGGCTCCAATTCTCGTTGGATTGCTATGGTGCAGCCCTGTTTCTTTAGTACTCAGACTCTTCGCATTATCGGGGGATCCTTTGACGTTTGATTTAGAACAGGGTAAGCCTGCTTGTGCCCTGCAACTCAATTCAATTGTGACTTGGCGCATCTGTCTTTTACGACACTTGTTCCACTCGCTCCCCATGGTTAGAAAAAGAGGCAGACCGCGCCGTGGCGCGGCCTGGGATGCTCGCAAGGCTCAAAGGCGGAGGAGGGAGCAACTGGAGCGGGCCTTGGCTCTGGCGACCTCCATCATCAGGAAAAGAGCAAAGGAAGAGAAGCGGGCGCTCCTCGCCACCATAGCTGAACCACGCGACGGT
>ML802841.1:109986-128010 GCA_009831015.1 Picea engelmannii | reverse complement strand
CTCTAACACTCAGTCTCACTCTCCCTCTCCTTGTTGTTAGTCTCACTATCACTCTCTCTCTCCCCACCTCCTTCTCTTTTCCCTTAGTTCTACCTCCCTCTCTCTCTATCCATCTAAAGGCGAGGCTTGTCTCACAACGAATAAAGGATATGTGCAACATAGAAATGTAGCCTCACTTGTAAGATGAGTGTTAAATTTTGTTCTTCTTCCAATGGATTACTTATACGAGTACTTATATGAACATGACCATGACCTAGACCATGAACTAGACCTAGACCTTCACCTAGCTCCATCTAAGCATACACATAACCTATACTCTACCCTTAACCCCATGCACACCCAAGCCCTAAGTGTAGTATGCCTATACCTCTTGTTTTATAATGATATTTTATGGATATTACCTTTCACCTACGGTTTAATAATGATCTCACATGACCAACATGAACTTTGACTAATAAAAAATATCATTGACAAGAACTCTAATCGACAAGAACTTTGACCAATAGGAACTTTTCCATAATGAGAATTATGACCGAGGAAATATGATTGGAAAGAATGATGATTGATAGGAGCTGTGATTGATAGAAACTGTGATCGAGGAACTGTCATCGACATGAACTCTAATGGAGGAACTTGATCAACAAGAACTTTAATTGATAAGAACTCTAACTGATGGGAACATTGTCCATGAGGAATTCTAATCGATGGTAACTATGACTGAGGAACTACATGATTGAAATGAATAGTGATCGACATGAACTATAACTGGTGATTGAGGAACTATGACCAACAAGAACTTTTATCGACGAAAACTTTGACTAAGGAACTATGACTACTACAATAATGACCAACAAAACTTTGATAAATGCACTTTGACCATTAGTTGGAGTTCTAATATGAACTATGATCAACATGTGCTTTGATGAAAGAACTATGAAGAAGTCATGATAGATAAACTATAATCAAGGAACTATGATTGATACAAGTTCTGGACAATGGGATCTATAATTGAGAAATTATGATCGATGATGATTTGATTGAGGAACTATTGTTGAAATTAAAGTTTTTAACAAAAAATGCAATTTATCCTTAAATTTAAATTTATCTTCAACCATTTTATTGTTGAAAATACAAATTTGTAATTGATGAAATTTCAATTTCTATTTGCTGAAATTGCAACTTCTTAATGAGAAATTGCAGTTTCTATACTCTTTAAATTGTGGTCTGTGATTGTTGATAATTGTAATTTCAACATGTCAAAGGTTGAGAGTGAGGATCTTCATCAAACGTTTGGATACAAGGTATGAGATCCTTCTTACTCTCTTCTAAGTAATCATTTATTTATTGATTTGTGTATTGGAGGGTAGGTTCCATCTTTTGGATGTGGTTGTGATCCGTTGTGACATAGACCCAAGGTCATAGGGTAGAAAATCTCGAAACAATAACCCCACTAACTCTTAACCCCTTGACCTATTAACCCCCTAGTCATTAGTCTATTAACCATCCAACTCACTAATCCCTTAACCGACTAACCCTTAACCATGATTGACCACATTAACATATATTAACCATGACTAACCGTGATTAACCATATTGACCATTTTGGCCATATTGACAATGGTTGATAATTGTTCCCCATATTAACCATAGTTTATCATCTTCACCATGTTGACCACATTGGCCCACTTATACTTAATATCCTTACCTATTAACCCTAACAACCAACCAACCATCATTTACCATATTAGCCATGGTTGACTATAGTTGATGCACAAACCCATGAACCTTCTAACCAAATAACCCCACCAGCTTGTAACCCCTTGCCCCACTAACCCATTAACCATAATTGACCATATTAATCATCATTGATCATAATTAATCACAATCGACCACATTTACAAACTAAACTCCAATCCCCTAATTTACTAATCTATTTAACCTCTAATCTTAGTAACCCACTAATCATTGTTCATCATATTGACCATGGTTATCTAGGAAAACCTTTGAACCTCCTAATCAACTAACTCTGCTAACTCTTGACCCACTAACCCCTTAGCCACTAACTCACTAACCCACTAATCATCTCTTAACCTACTAACTCCCAAGCCCATAAGCCTCCTATGTTAGTAACCCTTAACCCTCATTCAACATATTGACTATTGTTGACCATCATTAACCATGGTTGACCATATTAACCACAATGGACCATTATCCCTTAATCCCCTAATATATTAATCTCCCACCCATTAAGCTTAGTAACCCTCTGACACCTAACCCTCTGACCCAACCTATGATTTATGTTGATTGTTAATTAACATGAGCCAAATAACACAGCTCACCATTGACCTCTAACCCACTAACCATCTAGCCAATCCATTCACACTTGACCCACAACCCACTAGGGCTCCTAAGCTCTCTATATATTTATTGTTTCTATAGATATTACACAATGAAACATTGTTATCAACAACATTGTTATCTAACCATGTTTCACTATGAAGAACAAATAAGAGGAAAATAATGCGAGTAGGAAAAGGAGTGGTGAGGAGATTGGAATCAAAGGAAGAAGAAGATGATTTCAAGATGAAAATAAATTACAATTAAAATAAATCCCACACAATATTCCATAAATTTTAAATTAAAATAAAAATATAGCAAAAAACTACATAACATTTACATCTAGAATCAATAATATCTCCTTCTTAGTGTATATCCATCCAATGAAAAATACCCTATACATGCATTTCAAATTTTATTATGAGATTTAATCATTTAAACAAATTTTTTTAAAAAAATTAAAATTTTATCAACCGATCAAAAGTATATTTTTTATTATTTTGTTTATGTAGCATTAATAAAACAATATATATTTATATTATTAATATGAAAATAAATTTTATTGATATAATTAGTTTCATTTTATTAAATTTAATTATTTTATGAAATTTGATTTTTTATATGTTAAATATAAAGTTTATAAATAGAGGTTGAAAATTTCAATTTAATCAAATTTATTAGTAAAATGATAAAGTATTTGAATTATTTATTTAATATATGTTTGAATTATAAATTATAAGTTCAAATCCAATAATATTACCATTAAATCATCTTACATTAAAATAAAATAAACCCTTAAATTTTAATATAATTTTAATGATATCTTTAAGAATTATAAATTATAAGTTCAAATTCAATAATATTATCATTAAATCATCTTACATTCAAATAAAATAAACCTTTAAATTTTAATATAATTTTAATGATATCTTTTACATAAATAATTGAATTTATTATAAGTTCAAATCCAACTATATTGATAATTAAATCACTTTCCATTAAAATTTAATAAAATAAACTATTAAATTTTAATAGATCTTTTATATAAATAATTTAATTTTTATTTTCTATATTTTTAAAGATTAATTTTAATTTATAATTGAAAAAAAACATCTTTGTTAAAAAAAACCTTTCCACTTTACCACAATTTGTGATTTTCACCTAGTGTCATATGCTTTTTATAGTAAAAAACAAAATTTAAAAATTACAAAAATAGGAAAAAACCATAATATTTATATGATTTGAAGTGATATATTATATTTTCCATAATTAAAAACAAAACTTTCACATTGCAAAAATACATAAAAACTATAACATTCATAAAGACACATGGAAATAATTCAATTTGTATATACATATACATAAAAACTTTGATATGAAAAAAGAATTTACCATGGATAAAGACATATGGAAATAATTGAAATAATAATAATTGAGTGTTTATAATTTGTATATAACATTTGGATAAAAGGAAGGAGAAAAATATAATAATAATAATAATTTATTTTTAAGGTCAGAGCCAAGCCACCAACAAATTGGGGTATGAGACCTCCTTGTTTGTGGGACAATACTAAATAAATTATTAAACCACTTATAAATATGAAGTTTCCACTATCCATTGACTTATTATTAAACTATTGTATATTTATTATTGAACCACCACCCATTTTTCAATGGAAATTTCACCCATTTTTTTTTAAATACTAAAAATCACTAGATTGATAGGTTTTTGGAAAAATATTTAGAGCGCACACAGGAAAAACCTATCACATAGAGAAATGAGCTATTTACTCCACAATTTTGATGCCTAATATGAAGAGTTATCTAGTGTGATGGGAAATGGCCCAAATAGCCCAACGCCAAGGTTTGAAAGATGGGTTTAGGTACCAGACTTGACCCATTGGTTATTTTTTTCGGGATCTTTTTGAGAATGCAACATGCAACCCTAGTGCATATTGAACCTGGCACCCTTCAGGCCACCTGGACAAATAAACGATTAGGGGAGGCTTTTATTGGGAAGAGACTAGATTGGTTGTTGGTAAAAGAGCCCCTCCTCAACATTTTGAAAAGGTAATAGACATGGACTTTCCCTCCTGGAGGCTCCAATCACTTTACTATCGTTTTGAAATTGGATAGAACTCAGTCTCGACCACCATCGCCCTTCAAATTCAACCCACATGCTAGTTACATCCAACGGTGACCAATGTGTGGAGAGCCCTCTCTGTCACACAACTGAACTCTTAAAATAGATTCAAGTGCTCCCAGGGAAACTATCTATTGGGATTCCTAAAGCAATCTCCTCTAATAAATAGCTTGGAACTGAGAACCCCGTACTCGTCTTGAGCCATTTGACTGTAACCCAAGATGGACATGCCGAAACTCATCACAAAGCGCTTTGGTTGTTCTTCACTCTCTATCTTCGTTCCCTGTCTTGAATCTTTTGATTGGAAGAAATTCTCCATCCGTTGGTGCATTAAACATTCTAGTAGAGTTACACCTCCATGCCGACTAGTTGCTAATCTATCACAAACATAAGCAAGGAGATACTAAAATTGAATGTTGGCGTGGTTGTATTTAAAAGCATACCAATTCAACTGATCTAAAGTAAGTATTGAGAAATGGTGTACCACGTAGTAGATTCTTTGGCTTCATTGATTGGAGATTCGCAGACTCTTTGGTTTCGTTCATTGGAGATCCAACGTCAAAAGTGCACCTCGCAGATCTATATCTAGTCCCAGTTGTTGATGTCGATCGATCCAACACCAGTCACAAATAACCACTAAACATAGTTGTCCATTGAATTCAAATTCAAATTTGAAACTCGCGTGGTAATTCAAATTCAAATTTGAAACCCACATTTTACCAAATTCAAATTGGTATGCATGGATGGATTCCATGGGTGCATCTCATGGCAAGATAGTTGGATGGTTAACTATGGAATGCATTACCTCTGATGGTCGTCACATTGGGTGTTGGGATTGTTCATTTTTCGAGAGATGGCAGAGGTGACATACGGTAACGACAGTTTGGGTCACGAAGTTTGGATCAGTGGAGGTGTCGGATCAGTGTTGTTGCCGACGGGACAATCTACCTGTCAGAATCAAGAATGCTACAGAATGTTGGTAGCGTCTGGGGGGTAGTGCCACAAAACGAACGGGTGGTCGTCGGAAAGATACGTGCTGGAGTAAGGACACTCGGGAGGGAAGATTGCTCCCGAGTTAGCCTACTCCTTTGCGGTTTGCCTCCAACTCTTAGGACACACATTCAAAATCACAACAAATAGATAAGTTTAGGGAAAGTCAGATATGTATTGATTCCCATATTTTTCATTTAAATAACTATTCAATACTGATTGAATGTGGGACACAGACGCCTCAAGATTCTCATATTTTTCATTTAAATAACTTTTCAATACCGATTGAATGTGGGACAACAATGCCTCAAGAGTTAGGGAGTGGTTTTCCCGCGAGGATTGACTTGAATAGAACGAGATATCTTTTTGGTTGCTAAAAAGGGTACTTCGTGCAATGCTTCCCTAACTGTTTGAATGTCAGCAAATTTCCACAATTTTGGATCCATGCTCTCCCTTGAAACCACACCAACCTCAGATATGATGGCATTAGTCATTGAAATGAAGCAATTAATGATCCATCCAGTCATTTATGGTTGAAAACGGTACCTTCTTTCCCCAATCCAAATCCAGTATAGAGTTGATAACTTTAACTTTAGATCCATTGCAATATTGTGTATCAATGTATTTGTGTTGAAGCCACATAGTAATGATGTACAAGATAACTCAGAAAATAACTATGTTGTATTGATTTTCCTGCCATAAATTGTTGGATCTTCAGTTTTGAGTGGTTAATTCTGAGTAATCCACGTGTCCAAAAATTCATATATATATTAAAAATCATTGTAAACATTTGTAGTTGTTTCAATAAGCTATACTATATAGTGTTATGCACGGCCTTACACTTGCCAATTCTGAAAAGGCTCGAACAATTTAAAAAATATTAAAGATTTGTTGAAAACCACTATAAAACACTTTGGTTCTGTAAAGAGATTAGATTCATATTTCAGATTAAGAATGTGATTTAATAAGAATTTATTCAAATATTTAGTACCTAATTGAAGTCACTACTATTTGATTTTTTTCACAATGCTTGAAGTTGGGATGGTGGAAGCACTAGACTTGAATAACACCTGAAAACCCATGTACATATGTAAAAACTAAGATGACAGGAAAAATGAAAAGAACAAGAGCCCATTGAAATGTTGCATTTCCTATTTTTTTGACATGAAAGTTTTGCTTGTTGTGTTGAAAATACAATATTTAAATCACCATAAATCCAAATCTAAACCCATCATACAAAACCCATGTTTTGAGTTGCAATTTTTACAACAGATTTAGATTCAATGCAATACAAAACTAATGGATGGGAAAAATGATCTTGTTGTCCAATCATCAATTTCCATGATTGTCAAAACTAAAGATAGTTGCTCGGAATATCTCTGAAATCTGCCCAAAAAATCCTTGAAATCTGCCCATAACATTCCCAAAATTTGTTGACAATCTCCCTAGAACATCTTGGGGACTACCAGCAGATCTCCAATGAAGTCTCTGAAACATGGGACTGTGAGTATGTGGATTTTTTTGGGAAGAATGAGTGCACCATTGCCAGTACTATAATAAGCAGTGAAATCACTCAAGCAATCACTGAAAAAACAAGGGTTTCATGGCAGCTTAGTCCTTGCCAAGTAGATTTGAAAATAGAGTAATTATTGATGATGATGATTACTATGAAACATGAACAATATGTTAACTAGGGGCTAGTTTCATAGTCTTAAAAGAAATCAATTTGTAAATATTTTAAATGAAAAAAATTAACATTGATAAACTATACCATCAAAAATATTGGAATTCAAAGAATTCGACCTAGACTCACAAGGAATGGAGGAAGACTTGGTGCTCCATGACACTTAGTTTATAGATTTGTCATATGTTGTATTGGCCAGGATCTCTGACCACATTTTTACTTTAATGTGGATGTTGTATATTTTTTGGATTAACCTAAATTTCCTTCCAATTAAGTTAAGCTAACCAAATGCAAATTACATTTTAAAAATATTCAATTTTTCTTTTTGAAAATAAATCTTACAAATTTAATAATATATATTTTTATATTACATAGTAAATATAATCTAAATAACATATTAGATAATAAATATAATATAAATACCACTATAAATATAATAATGCTTAATACTAAATACATAGTACAACTTTTTATATTTAGATGTGGTGATTGGTGAAATTCATTGATTATGTAATTAATTTTACATATTGAAATACCGGAGCAATAACACTTTAATTCTATCAACCAATTAGGAATGAAAAACACAAATATTTTTATTATATCCAAAAATATATATATTTATTTTTGTATGTTAAACATTACATTGCATACACAAATTTATAGTAAAAAACAAATTAATATCACATAAAAACAAACTCATTACTATAGTCGGAACTAATAAATACATTTTTCCTATTTAAAAAAAATAAAAATAAAAATAGATATAAAACTTTTAAGGAAAAACAACCCCATACTAAACTTTGAAGTAAAGCAACCCGTAGGTAGTCAACAGTGAACTCATAGCTATATCAGTACCCCAAGCAAACCCATACTAGTAAGTAGTCAACAACAAACTTATCGCCATATACACTAGCAGGTATTCAACAGTGAACTCATCCCTATATACTTGCAGCCAGGCAACCCCATACTGTGTTCGACAAAAAATGTGCAACCCCATACTGTGTTCGACAAAAAATGTGGTATCCTGGACATTGATGATTAAAGGATATATGCAAAAAATGGGAGAATAAAGGGTACCCAACAATTGTTTGATCAAGTGCCTGAAAAAAACCTGTATTCTTGGAGCATAGTGATTGTAGGATTTGTGCAGAATCAGAATGTGGTTCGTGCACACTGACTGTTTGACTCAATTCCCAAACCTAATCTAGTTTTATGAACGGCAACGGTGTTAGGATTACCCCAAATAGATAAATCTGAGGAAGCATGCTAATTGTTTGACAAAATGCCTCGGTGAGATATAATCCACTAGAATGCAAGTGTTATTGCTTATGCCCAGATTGGCAAACTTAAGGAAGCACAAGAGCTTTTTGATAACTAGATGTGGTATCTTGGAATGCTACCAATGCAGGATATGAGCAGAATGGATAAGGTGACAATGCACTCAAACTCTTTACCCAAATGTTAAGATCAGGCACAACACCGGATCACTCTACTTTAACCAGCATTCTAAGTGCGTGCACTGGCTTATCAGCCATAGAACAAGGAAAATATGCACACAGGCATAATATTAAAACCATTTTTAACTCAGATGTTTTTTTAGGGAATGCTCTTATTACCATGTATGGCAGTTGTGGTAGCATAGATAATGGCCTAGCTTTTTCATCGATGCATCAGCTTGAATGCTCAAAAACTGCCAGACCAGCTAGAATTTGAATTCTCTTCCCACAAAAACAATTATTGTACCTCTGATAATGTCCAAGATCTCCCACCAAGCTAAAATTCTCAATCCACACCAAGACAATTTTCAATGGAAAGGTAACTCGATTTTGTTTTCCCAAAATAAGGAAATCGTTCGCTTATATGAAAGATAATAATAGCTTAAAATTGAGAATTATTTACAATGACCGATTAAAGTTCAGAGAGAACTGCTGGCCAGAATCCAGCGTGAAGCAGCTGGTAAATAAAAAAAGAACTAATTTATTTTAAGCAGTACAAGGAACTACCCCTAAATCTGTGAGGTTTGAAGATTTTTAATATTTCGGAACTTTAAAGAGATTGTGTGCAAAAATAAAGGATGCCAAAATGCTTTTGAATTTCAACATGGAAGAAATGATGAGTTGCTTCAGATTCAAGTAGATAGCTTTATTACATCTTGATCTATAAGTATTAGGGCATATCTCTTTTCTGTTGATGATATATAGTACACTGTATCTGCAACTTCTGCAAAGGATTTGGCCAGCGAGTTGCACTCACGGGAGGGCTTTGACTGCCACAATGAGTTCCTATGCTTCGCCAAAGATCTTGAAACACTGTGTCTCAAAGGTTCAACAACTTGAAAGTGAATGAATAGACCTCTCCTTATGAGCTACGTAATGCAGTTGGACCTTTTCGTTGGTCAAATATCAACAGACTTGAATTGATGTTTTTGCTAGTCTCACAAGGGTAATCAGGTTGACCTACTCTGTTAACAATAATTTGTGTATTTTTCAAGTGGCCTGCAGAGCTTGTTGTACAATTTTGAAAGTTTTCCTTTTGGTTTAGATGGACAAGTTTTCTTCCTGTTCGCTCTTGAAAGTGTTTGAAGACATTCACAATGCTATATCAAGTCTAACTACAAAATTAGATTTTTATCAGTTCATGTTCTGTTAGAATGAGAAAAGTTCTTGGTTTGACTGCTATGCAGTGAAATTTATTGTGTGTTATGACTAGATAGAAATCCTATCATTTCTTAGTGTTTTACACTTGCCCATAAAGGCCATTTTATGATACCTTGCTCCTTCCTTTTGTTCATCACCTTTTCTGCAAGCCAAGAGAAGCCAAGCACCATCGTAGCATCTCTAAAAGTATGGTTTTGTGAACATGTCTACGCAAATCTCTTTTGTATGCACTTTCTCAAGAGAGACTCCACGTTCATCGATGACCTGTCTTACAAAATAGTACTTGATAGGTATATGTTTTGTTTTACTGTGGTAGGCTGGATTCTTAGCCAAGTGAATAGCACTTTGACTATCACAAAGTAACTTTACTTTGTCCTGCATCCTTCCAAACTCACCAATCAAACCTTTCAACCAAACTGCCTCTTTGCAAGCGTGTGAAGCAGCTACGTATTATGCTTTTGTAGTGGATAAAGCAACAATGTTTTGTAGTTTTGACATCCAACTAATAGCTCCACCTACAAGAGTAAAGACATACCCTCCAAATCACCTGCAAAATCAGAATCAACATATCCACAGACTAATTCACAACCACTGTTATAAGTGATATAGTAATCACTTGTGTCCCTAAGATACCGAAGCACCTATTTCACTGCTACCCAGTGCTCTTTACCTGGATTTTCCATATACCTGCTGACAACCCCAACTGCATGTGAAATGTTTGGTCATGTACTAACCATCACATACATTAAACTTCCTACTGCATTAGCATACGGTATTCGAGACATATATTCGTTTTCTTTTTTTGTACTAGGACATAAACTTGAAGAAAGCTTAAAATGGGAAGCCAAAGGGACTGAAACTGGTTTCACATCATTTATACCAAACCTCAAAAGTATCTTCTCAACATACTTATGTTGTGACAACCAAAGCGTACCATTCCTCTTGTCTCTGAATATCTCCATGCCCAAAATCTGCCTTGTTTCTCCTATATCTTTCATATCGAACGTCCTAGCCATCTGAGCCTTTAACCTGTTGATTTCAGTTATGCTTTTGCTTGCTAAAAGCATATCATCAACATACAAGACTAAGATAATGAATATGCCATTATTCAATTTCTTAAAGTAGACACAATGATCATACTCGCTCCTTGTATAATTCTGGCTCACCATGAAAGAGCCAAATTTTTTGTACCATTGTCTGGGCGACTGCCTCAGACCATACAATGATTTCTTGAGCCTACAAACAAATTTCTTGTTGGGATTCTGAACGAACCCTTCGGGTTGTTCCATGTAAATTTCTTCATCCAAATCTCCATGTAAGAAGATAGTTTTAACATCTAGCTGCTCCAACTCCAAATCAAGTAATGCAACTAATGCTAACACAATTTGAATTGAAACAGGCTTAACAACTGGTGAAAAAATCTCATGAAAGTCAATACCTACTTTATGAGAATATCCTTTCGCAACCAGCCTTGCTTTGTACCTTTCTACCTTATCATCAACACCCTTCTTGAATTTGTAGACCCACTTGCAACCCACAGTTTTTCTGTCTCTTGGAAGTTCTACCAGGTCCCATGTGGCATTCCTCTCTAATGCCTTCATTTCATCCTTCATTGCTTCTTTCCATTTATCACTGTTAGAACCCTTCACAGCTTCATGATAGCATGAAGGTTCATCATCATTAGTATTTAAAGAAACCAACGAAACAAAATCATCATACCTTCTTGGAGGATTTCTGACCACGTAGACCTCCTTAGGGAAGTTTGTGGCTCATCCACAATCTGTTGATTGTTATCATCAACCATGTCTTCCTCTACAGGGACTTCTTCATGAACATCTTCAGAAACTTGTTCATGTTCACTTTCATTTGTATTTGAATTGGTTTCAAACTGAATCTGTTGATACTTAAGTACTTCTTCCTGTTTCATTTGAACATCTACATATGATTTGATGAGAGATGATTCATCAAATATTACATCTTTGTTAATGGTGATCTTGTGGGCAGTAGGATCCCACAACCTATACCCCTTAATACCATCACCATATCCAACAAAGATAAGCCTTTTTTATTTTGGATCTAGTTTAGAACACTGATGTTTCAAAATTAGAGCATAGGATTCACAACCAAAAACTTTAAGATTAGAATAATTACAAGGATGACCTGTCCATACCTCTTCTAGAATTTTGCAATCTATTGTTGTTGATGGTGATCGATTCACCAAATAACAAGTTGTAGTTATTGCTTCTGCCCACAGTTCCTGTTGCAAGTTGGAGTTACTAAGCATACTCCTTTCTCTCTCTAGAAGAGTCTTGTTCATGCGTTCAACAACTCCATTTTGCTGAGGAGTATAGGCAGTGGTTTTATGCCTATCAATTCCAAGCTCCTTGCAATAGTTCTCAAATTCCATTGACGTAAATTCACCACCATTATCAGTTCTTAAACATTTAATGGACCTACCAGTGCTCTTTTCCACTAAAGCTCTAAACTGTTTGAAAACAATAAACACATCGGCCTTTCTTTTCAACATATAGATCCACACCTTCCTAGAGAAATCATCTATAAAAGTAACAAAATATGATGATCCTCCATATGAAACAGTAGGGGATGGTCCCCAAACATCAGAATGGATATAATCAAGGATTCCTTCACTGGTGTGTCTTCTGTTTTTAAATTTTTGCCTATTATGTTTTCCATAAATACAGTGCTTGCAGAAATCTAACTTTAAAGACTTTAGACTAGGAAGTAATTTGCGATCAAATAATACCTTCAATCCTCTTTCACTCATATGGTCCAACCGTTGATGCCACAGACGAACAAAATCACTATCATTCTCAGATACAGTTGTCACATGATCCGACTCAGTTCTTCCTTCTAATAGAAACAGGTTACCAACCTTCTTCGCTTTCATAACCAGTAGGATTCCTTTGTAGACTTTCATAACTCCACCTTGAACAATACTTTTATATCCTCCAGTATCTAAGACTCACAAAGAGATTAGGTTCTTCCTTAGCTCAGGTACATGTCTCACATCAGTTAGTATTTTAACAGTTCCATCAAACATCTTAATTCGAATGCTACCAATTCCCACAACTTTACACGAGATATCATTTCCCATGTAAACTATTCCATCATCTATAGACTGGTAAGTAACAAACCAGTGTCTATGAAGACACATGTGATTTGAAGCACCAGAATCTAATACCCATTGTTGATCATGACGTGAACCAATACTAATTGATAAAACTTCATCAGTCATACCTGAACCTATTGTTGAACCTGTTTCGGATGCATTTGCTTCCTTCGTCTCTTTTGGGGGGTTTTCTTTGGAGGCTTCTTGTCTCTTCCAACAATCCTTCTTTAGGTCTCCAGATTTGCCACAAAACCAACACTTAAGCTTGCTCTTATTTCCCTTCGATTTTGACCGAGAGAAATCCCTCTGAACGTGTCCTCTTTCTTTAGGTATGCCTCTGACCATCATCGCCTCAGATGTAGAGGTTTCTTAATTGGTTTTCTTCCTTGTTTCCTCATACAGTAGTGCTCCAACAATAACATCAAACTCAATACTTTATGTTGTGTTGAATCTAATAGAGGTAACAAAGTGATCCCATGACGCGGGAAAAGAACACAATAATGTAATTGCCTTATCTTCAGATTCAAATTTCACTCCCATGTTAGTCAATTGGACTAAAAGAGTATTAAAAGTATTTAAATGATCAGCTATTTTCGTACATTCCTTCATGCGCAAACTGTACAATTGTCTTTTTAAGAAGATTGTGTCCGTCAAGGATTTTGTCATATACAAGCTTTCCAGCTTCGTCCACAAATCGATTGTTGTCTTCTCCGAGACAATGTTGAACAAAACATCATCGGCCAAACAAAGACGTATGGCACTCAGGTCTCTCGCATTGATCCCATCCCAGTCTTCATCTGTTATGGTTGCAGGTTGCTTTGCTTTTCCCAAAAGCGCCTTCACCACTTCTTGTTGCACGAGCAGATCATGCATCTTAACCTTCCATATCTCGAAATTGTTCTTGCCATTGAAATTCTCAATTTCGAATTTAGCACTTTGAGTTTTCACCATTAGTAGAAGAAAAAATTCCAAAACACCACTGCTTATAATAACCAAGGCCCTTTAAAAAAAATATGTGGAGGAATAATGGTATAAACTCCACAAGGTTTAATAAAAAACCTTTTACCAACCTCACCTTTTATTAAAAAATAAATTTCACCTTTTTTAATTTACTTTATACCTTTTACATACTATATTTAATTCAAAATATAGTAAACCTTTTAAAAACATCCTCCACGTGACTTGACTTGTTCACGTTTTTAAAAAAAGAAATTCAATTTTGAAAAAAACCCAAAATTCTGCATACTTCAAAAAACTATACGAATATTTCCTTGGGAGATTGGCGCTCCTTGGGCTATTGAAAGGGAGCACTAGTTTGAACTATCAACTCTCCTTGAGTGTGGATCGGGGAGCGCTAGCGCTCCTTGACTATGGATGGGGGAGCGTCGACGCTCTATGGTGCATGAGCCGGGTGCATAGATGTTACCGAAATTTCAATTTCATAAGTTTGAGTGCATAGGCACGCCTCTAACACTGCATAGGGAGCGTCGATGACTTTCTACTCAATTTCCACATGCAACACCTACTCAATTCACCTTCTTGCACCACAGATCTCATCTCATGGCTATCCAATGCACCTTTGATACCAATTCTTAGAATTGCAAATGCAGAAAACACAATTCACATATGATAATCAGCAATCACACAGATAAGCAACACAAAGATTTCACGTGGTCCACCCAAACGTTGGGCTACGTCCACAAAGAAGAGGTATCGGTTGTCTTATTATTCAGATCATGGAGATTACAACAGCTTCACTCATACATCTCTCACTTTGTCTCAGCCTCTACGAGCATACACAAATTTATAGTAATTTACACAAGAAACTAATTCATTTAATGCATTCCTATCCATATTCTAACTTGGTCTATTTAGTTGCAACCAATGCAGAATAATAGGATCCAAATCCATCCTTGGAGGAATTCGTTGTCACCAAATTCCAACAACCTCAAAGAAAATGTTTTGTATCTATAAAGTTCCCTTCCATAACAATGCTCTTACCATTGTCCTTGTCGTGGTTTGTTTATTATCCTTGATAAGAAATACCCCTATCATATTTTCAAGATAACGGGTTTGCCTATTTTTTATGCATGGCAGATAATGAAAATGTCATTTTTTATCATTTTTTCTGTTAACACATTCTTTTAGCAAATATCTATTGGTGTTCTATCTTGTGAAACGTAAGTGTAGGTTTTGGTCGTTTGACAGTGAAATCCCAAAATTTCTAATTCTTTATATGAGTATTGTTTTGAGAGATTTGTTTTTAGTTTTAACCATTTAAGGCCATTGATAATTTTCTTGTCAATTCCCAACTGTTATTTTTCTGAGGTGTTTGATGGTTGGATCTGGCAGGAGTCTTGAGTCCATCATTGATCGTTGGATCTGGCAGGAGCTTTGTTTTTTAATGGTCTCATGCAAGAATTCCACAAATGTTGATGTTTTTTTACACTGGCTTGTAAAGCATTCCAAAACAAAGAGTTGAATGATCTGCAGTGTTAGTTCAGACGTATGCTATCTTTTGGAGATTGATCCCCAAGGTCACTTATTGCATAGCTTTGAATGTGACTTTTGGGTACTAAAGTTGATGGGAACTGTCCATTACTTAAGAGTTGCAAAAACACTGAACTCAAGCATTCAATATTTAACTTCATCATGGTCTTGTGTTGTACATTTGAAATGTTATTGATTGAGGGTGGCGCTTAGTTTGACATTCTATGTAGTGGTTGAAGGTATTGGGAAAGGGTTTCTTCTAGGAATATCATGCATTGAAAAAGGGAAGTTATGATTGTATTCATGTTGTTTCTAAGATAAACATTGTTGGTCCTAGACCAGTTATTGTGATGGAATCTATTTACATTACTCCAACTATTTTATGATGAGACTCCTATGGGCTTTTGTCACATTTGTAATGCTCCCACACAGAGACACTGTTGATATGCAAAAATTTCACACATAAAATCTTTTATTCTTTGAAATTTCACTACTATTATACTTTTGGCCATAAACTATGAAGTGATTTGTGAAGTTTTCGATATTATATTTCATTGTTGTTGTTTGTAGATATTTATCTAAAACTCTTTACTATTTTAGTGTGCATTCATTGTACACGATTTTGATTGCATATATCCATTTTTAGTGGGAAGTCATATTCAATTATTTCCCTTTCAGTGTATGAATGGGTAGATTAGGATTTTAGTTCCTTAGTCTCTATTCTATTGGCATTTGGATCACTGTAATACCCTAGATCTGGCTAGTCTAGAAAAAGTTGCTACTTTGTTGTGTCTACTGTCTAATCTGATACACTGGGGGTTTCTGGATGCGTTTAAGTTGCTGGTTCTAACATGCTTGGTGTTTTTTCATGTGTGTGTAGATAAATAAGTTGTTTTAACAACATATGAATAAGCATACAGATAGAGAATGACTCAAAGACTGTAAATCATAAATTATGATTTTTTTGCTAGTTACAATGTCGTATGTGGTTGAAATAGAGAATCACTCGGCTATATCAGTTCTAAGTGCATCTTAGTCGGAATACAATAAAGAAATAAACTAAAAGGATGATACTCGGATAATAGAATATTGTTGCTAGATATGGGTATATGAGTTGGATGATATGCTGCATGCTACGACAACTGCTGCGGGATTGGATTGTGCACCCTGGTGGCTACACACCTCGTATCTAACTGGAAACTATCTCAAACAATGCGCCCTACCCTTTCACATAGTCTTGGTGACTGACGACCTGACAATTGACCCTCTGCTAATCTGTCTGGACTTTGGATGGATCCCCTTGGGGAAAATGCACCCCAACTGCAGTTGCAAATGTGCCCTAGAGATTCCTCCATCGGAATCGACTGATAATGGTCTCAAAATGTGCGCCCTGGGTCCCTCTGTACTGGGTCGGAAGGGTTTCCCCGGATTTGGCTCGATGAAGCCTATATAACCCTGTATGTGCATCCTCTCAAGTTGTGCCCTCATTGGGTAAATGATGCGCTCTGGATGATTCCACCGTGAGAATCTGACGAGAAACCATGCAATGGGTGCGCCCTGCCCTCCTCTCAACTGGGTCGAAAGGGAATCCCTGGATTCTCCCTGGCCGGGACAAGTCGAACCTCTCTGATGCTCAGTAACTACGTCCTCTACCTGGATAAGTGCACCCTCATTGTTGCAAACTAGATAACTGCTGCTGAAGTACGATGGAAGATCTGGATGATCTTGCCGGTGACTAGGGTCTGTCTCTCAACACCGAAATCAACCTCTGGGTGTCTTTCTCCTGGAATCCACAAAGCTCTGGGTTTGCCTGAACCTGAGATGCGCCTCTCTCCTCAACTATCAAGTCCAATTCTTCATCATAATGAATTAGGTCTCTTTACCTTCTCTTATAGCTGCTCGAAACCCTAATCCGTTGTTGACCTATTTTTAGCTCCCTCACTTAGGCATCTTCTCTATTTTTATCTCTAATTGGCTTAAAAGTGCTTTTAGTCACTTTCAGCTCAATGTCACTTTCAATTATAACAACCTCGGTTGAAGTGATCTCTAGTAACCCTGTTTACCCATGTACGACCTTGGCTATAGTCTAACGGGGTTTTTTAGACTACTAATCCCTCCTCTCTACAAATCTTATTCGGAAAGGGACATTACAATCCTCCCTTCCCGAGATTGCTTGTCCTCAAGCAATACCAATCCAGGGTGTTGTAACACCTGCTCACTCTCCCAAGTAGCATCCTCTACTGGAAGCCCTCTCCATCTGATCAGACACTCCCTGATGACCCTGCTCCTCAGTTTCCACTCTCGGAACTCTAATACCTCCTCTGTAACCAACTCCAATTGTCCCTCCTCATTCAATGGGGGAAGCTCCTTTGAAGTGCTAATTGTTAATGTTTTATGCTGATATTATAGTTCTTTGCATTTCATAAAGACAAGAGCATAATAACCACAACATCACTGAGAAATACACATCCACAATAGACACAGCATTTATCCTGGGAAACCCTCTAGGGGAAGAAAACCCAACAAAAACTTCCTTATCATAAATAGCTTATCAAGAGTTCAAGAGATAACTCAACCAATACAGAAAATCCTC
>ML802841.1:47874-60392 GCA_009831015.1 Picea engelmannii | reverse complement strand
AATTGTGGAAGAATGTTGCATATATAGCTAAATGCATGAAGAATTCGCCTTGATGTTTCCAAACTAAGCAAAAAGATAGCCAATATTCCTTGCCCAAGTGTCAATATGTCCACCTGCCATGTGTCACTGCATGAATGCCTGCTAAAACTGGTTGAGCGAACCTTTTCCAAGCCATCTGGTCAAATCTGGGGGTTCTCTAAAGAAGAATGGAGGTCGAATGGGTCAAAAATGGTAAGGTATGAGGAAGTTATGGCCAAAAAGGTAGGAAGGGCGAACCTCATGGAGAGAAATAGGTCGCCTAGGTTAAGGGAGTGAGGGAAAGTTAGGTCGCGTGAGTGAAAGAGGGGAAGGAAAAAGGAAAAAGTGGAAAGCTAAAAGCAAAAACTAAAGTAGGAAAAGGGGAAAGCTGGGAAAGGGAAAAAGATAAAAGATAAAAGCTAAAAGCGGAAAGCTAAAAGCTAAAAGAAAAAAGCAGACAACTCACCCAATTTGACTTTTGACTTGCTTTTAGAACGCTTTATGACTTTGGGAAACTTCTTTGCTTTGTCCAGTTTTTATTTAGCAAGTGTTGGGCGACTTAGTGGGCCCAATTTTAGCAGGAAAAAGGGCCCATATTTAAGTGTGTGGGCCCCACATGAGTTGCCACCTCACCCTGCCACATCATCACCTCTGCCACCTCATCACCAAAAAGCAAAGTTGTCCAAATACCATCAAGTTTATACTCATCGAAAGCAGAATTGGACAATGAGTAAGAATATGTTGTCAAATAACTGATGTGAGGGGTCAATAAGATCCTCATGGGCAAGAAGTGTCCCATAATGTTCCAAATCTCTCATACTCAAACCTGGAACTGAAACCTCATCCTGTAATAACTCAGAAATCACTGAAACAAGATCTGAACTCAACTCATATCAGAAACCATCCTCTAACTGACCAGAACAAGAATCAATGTACCTAGAAAACCTCTAAATGATGGTCTTGTGCTATCAGGAATAACCTTTGAATGCCAGCCTAACCCTTTGATCATCCAAATCTCAAGGGTGAGATTTTGGGGTTAACACTCCCCCTAGGATTTTTTAATGTTTTCAGTCAATTAAAAATTTCCCGCAAAGCAGGATATTTTAATTGTAAATAAGTCATAAGTTAAAAAGTGGTACTAGGAGGCATTATATGCCTTGGGGGTATTCGTTTTTACATTCAGAATACCCACTTTACCTAAGTATCCACTTTGTGAGTAAAATTAGTGATTTTTAATCACTTAAAATTAATTTTACTTACAAAAAGGGTCATAAAAGACAAATAAAAGGAAAAATCAGCAATCCTTAAATCAAGGAAACATGTATGGTACATGTTTTCCTTGTATCTATAGTCTACTCAAGTGGTGGCAAGTTGTCTCAAGTGGAAAGCAACTTAATTGGAAGAGAGTTGTCATGAGTTGGACATCCCAAGAAGGAAAGGCGCACTTTCTTATTTGGTCACGCTTTTTCTCTTTGGAAACATCTCCCTCATCCTTGAGTTGAGTCGCCCTTTTAAATGGGAAACATTTCCTTTCACGTTTGGGGAAGGAAACATCTCTCACGTGCTTTAGAAACATCATGCTTTCATGCTTAAGATGACTCACCCTTGTGATGAGGAAACATCACGCTTTTCCTTAGAGATAACTCACCCTCCTTCTTGGGAAACATCACTCTCTCATGCTATATAAGAAAGTCGACCTCTCCATTGTAGACTAGTTGGAGCTTGGGGAAAGAACTTGGCTATTGTAATGCTATTTTATACACTCTTTCAAGAATAAATAAAGAAGACTTTGGAGGTCAAATGGTGTATGTGTGAATGTTTGAATGTTCTATTATGTTTTGAGGTAACTTGTATTGGTTTATATTTTGCATGTCTAATCTTTCTAAGGCCTTTGAAGGTGTGTTGTCACACAGTAGGGTAAGATCTAATTAGCCAGTTTGCTCTTAGATTTTAATATTTTCTTACATATTAAGATTTTAAACTTGCATACTTTTCATATGAACTAATATGCTTGTTTGAGTTTTCTCGTGCAGGAAGTACCTTCTTCTAACAGAGTATTTGCAAAGTAGAACAAGCCTTTTTTACAGATTTCCTAAACTTGGAGAGGTGGTTGATTGGATCACATCCATCACTTGTTCCAAGGCATAGATGGACAGTACTCCCTTTATCATTCACCAAAAGACTGCATAGCCCAAGGATTTGATTATTGAAGAAAGACTCTCTCTCTCTCAAACTTTCAAAATCTCTTTTTCTCTTGGTTACTTTTGGTTGCATGCAAATATTTAGATCAAACTTTTTGTTTTAAATCTTTAAAATCTAAGTTCGCATGCATAAGAAAAGTTAGATCTACTTTACCTTTAGAAGTTTTATAATCTCATTAAAATATAGCTTGTAATCTAGCTTTAGCTTACTTTTTAAAAGGCAAATCTTAAAGCTAAAGGTAGTTTTCATTTCTTAAGTGTTTTAAAGCTATATCTAGGCATCTCTTTAATATTGTTTGTTGATTTATAACAGCAAGTAATATCATTGAGAAAGGGGCTTTATTTTCTTGCTTTGTCAAATTCTAATCGTTAGTTTAGTATATCTTTTACTTAGAATATTTTTGCAAACTTTGTACATCAACTAACATCTTTTTTGCAGGGTCTTCCAACAGCTTTTCGGGCATCTTTTGCCCCAACTAACTTGCTGTTTTGAGCAGGTTTACAAACAGATAAGGGAGAAACTTTGCCCGATTTTTTGAAGATTTGGAGCATCTGGGACACCCAGAAGTACCCCTTCTTCAATAAACTCATCTAAAAACCTTTTAAAGACTTGTGATCCCCCTAATGAATGATCACAAGTTGTACCCAAAGAAAAAAGTGTAACCTAAGTAATGAAATCATTGGGCTATACATAGCCCAATTTTCATCCCCCCCAAGGGGATTGGTGCCTTGTGGCATGATTGTTCATTTTTGCTTCAAGTTTCTCATACTTTCAAATTTTTATCTAAGAAGCCAAAACAAACTTTAAAAATTAACCCACAGCACCGCATAACAATAGTTAGTTTCAATTTCATAGATCATAACAATAGTTAGTTTCAATTTCATAGATTATTTTAGATTAAATTTTATTTTATTTTTAGATTAGATTTCAATTGCAGCGTTTATTTTCTGTCATTTCAAATTTGGAAAACAAACATTTCCCCTCAGCTCCCCAGTGTATGCTCTGAACCCTTGCGAGCCTAGCTCGACCTGGGGAACTCATCAAAACCAGGGCTAGTCAATGTGGAGTAGTTTAATTAGGGAAATCTTTAAGTTGATATTGCTTTGATTGGAAACCACATAGAGATTGTGTGTGAAGTCAAACGGGAACTTTGAGATCTAGGTTCTTGGACATCCGACATCTCTATTGAACTTGTTGGTGAAGTCATTTGGGCTTCGACAAGTTCTTAGCAAATTCCAATTTGAGGGATAGCCTCTGAGAGGCCACACCTAGATTAGATTTGATTTCTTGTATCACTTTGTACACACACTGCACACTCAAGAGTTAGCTTGCAAACACGAGAGCCACTTCACAATAAATCTAACAACTTAAGCAACTCATTAATAAATTAAAATTTACCACGAGCATTTCTCAACACATTTCAGCAGCATTTGGTTATCTCGTAACAATCTATTTGGCACTGGTCTACAATCTCCATATATTGCTTATCATTTCCTTTTAGCACTTGTATCTATTTTCAAGTTATATCTTTTATGCAAGTATTTTACATGCTTTGAATATTTTCATTATAAGCAATTTAAGTTGTTGTCATATATGTTGCTAGTGTAGATCTTGTATCTTGCTCTTGTTTCATAATAAACTCCTAGAATAATAATTGTGCTTAGATTTAGTTTGAGCCTTAGATTATTTTATTAGGGACTACGCCCCTTGGCTTCTCTAGGAGTTGGCCTAGACGGAGGAGTTGAGGATCAGGGGACAACACCTTGACTCAAGACTTGCCCCCAAGGACACACCCAATGGATTAAAGTTTTTTCCACATTACCCAAGGTGTGTACAAAGGCGGCAACATTTTTGGCATCATTGCCGAGGATAAAACTTTCTATTCCCGGAGTACGACTTTTTGTTTTCCTTTTTGTTCTTTGCTTTGTTTGATACTTCTTGTATATTTAAAATAAACTTGATCATCTGGCACCTCCACTTCAAAATAATTTGACAAAGTATTCTGCAAGAAGGAAATCGCATGTTTGCTTAGATTCAGCCTTGAACCTAAAAAGGTTTACAGGAGGAGGTTAGCCAAACTTTCTTCTCGTAGGATCCTTGATAATCACAGGTCCCAGTCCATTTCTGACTTTCTTCCTTTTTGTTCAATAATGTCATAATAAAATGGATGATTTTTATAATCCTATTAATTATTTAGGAATAAATGATTATCCTCATGAGCTTCCTGAGGCAACTATTGAAAACTTGCCTGCTTTTTATAATGTTGATAATGCTAATTATCACAACAAATCCTTTCAGCGGTGAATTAATAAGTGGTGTGATGCACATATTCATGAGGATGTTCTAATGAAATTGTTTGTCTTGTCTCTTGAGGAAAATGCATATGATTGGTTTCATGATTCGGTTGATTATAAGTTTAAAACCATACAGGAGCCGATACATGCCTTTTCAGAGAGATGGGGAGATAGACACGAAAATTGTTATTGGTTAGATCTTTGGATTCCATTAAAAAGGAAGAAAATGAGACCATGAAAAAGTTTAACAAACGCTTTAATTATTTGATCCATGATCTCCCAGATGACATCAGACCTCCAAATGATGCAATCCTCATCTACTACATGGGAGCTTTCAGTGATGAAATATATTATCAGCTCAGAGACAAACATCCATCTTTCCTTAAGGAGGCTCAAGCCCAAGCCCGTAAAATTGAGTCAAACATGCAAACTTAAAAAAGATCTAATCTACCTGACTTTACCATGGACGACTCTTCAAAGACAAATAAACTAGAAAATAAAGCAGTCTGCACAGAAAATAATGAGCTTTCTATTGTCCCCTTGGAGGAATTAGCAGAAATGATCAATATTATGGAAGCCAACCACGCCAATCAACTAAGCATCATGCAAGATCACTTGATCCAAGAAGAGAAATCAAGTATAAATACTTTTCAAACTTGAACTAGTGCATATGGCAGAAGAATGATCTTTTCCAAGATCAAAGGTTTCCAAGTCATATGGAAATTACTAGTATGGATAAGCACAAGGATCTTCCTTGTTATACAATATGCAAAGATTTCCATGAAGAGCCCACTTTTTCTAGTTTCCAACAGTTGAATGAGGAAGAGCTCCCAGAGGAAGATAATGCTTTAACACCCATTAAGGAAAATGCTTTAGCAGTTTCAGTATCAACTCTTCATCCTTCAAATGAATTGATAAATAGTCAGGATAAAATGAGAGAAAATTGTAGTCTATCAATTCCAGATCATTTCGAACAGTAGCAGGCCTCCAACAACAACAATCAGGTTTTGGAAATTATAAAAATTTTACAAGACTTTGAAGATGGTTGGAATAAAGGAAGACACTTTTGTCCGAGATGGTTTGACTCCAAGAAAAGCCCCAAATTGGTTAAAGTTGGAAAGGGGTCTTCAGTAAGTCACTCCAACCAGGGTCTCTTCAGGCAAATTCGGTCTTACTTTGTCCATGGCAAGACTAACCCAAATACATACTACCTCAACCAGGTGGGTTTCTCAAAGGAAACATCTGATGCCCATGGGGCATCCACTGTAACATAGTTCTCTAACACTTTTCCTTTGTACTCTACTTTCATGTTTGTATTTCTTCCTTGTATATATGAATATTATTTATGCAACTTGTATTTATTATTGGTTTTCATATAGATGTGTTACTGATGTTGTTTTTAGCAAGATGTTTGTGATGCAGGTTATTGATTCTGGATTCTCGCATGCTCTCCTTTATTGAAATATCAAGCACACGTACCTATATAGAGCCAATGTTATCCACCAAGTTGCACTAGGATGGACTTGAAGTTGAGCCGCGAAAGATTGAGCAATCGGTTGCTCAAAGTTCAGAGTTCAGAAGTCCAGTCGGTCAAATTGACCACCTTTTTTCGCATTTCCATCCCCTGTGGGGCATTGTAATAAGATGATATTAGCATGATGAATTTGTAAAAGGCTTGGCCTCCTAAGACTTGATCATGAGTACATACTCTAGAGTTTTTTTTTTCACTTGTTAATTATTTCTTGCCTGAAATTCATTTTACGCGAGATATAATTTCTAAGTTTTTTCACTTGAATACCTCCAAAGCTGGGGTATGTTACTGATGGTTAGGCCTTAGCTTGGTTCCCATGTCTAGTGTCTAAAATTTTTATATTACCATGCTAGGTCATCATTTTGAGTCATGGAAATTGTGCTAAGTCCCTGTTAAGGCCAAATCATGCCCACCTGTTGTAAACACTCAGACTCGATTTTTGTGCACCTCCTTTGTTGTACAACCAGCTTACACACTTGTACGGCCCCTCTTATTACTGTTGTACGAACTATAGAAGAATGTTGCAAATACTTCTTTGGTTGAGTGCCAATCCCTCTCCTAGGGAGGCGTGCCAAACCCCCTTTGTTGTAGCTCTTCCTCCAAGCTAGCACTCTCTCTTGGGAATTGTGCCTCTTCACTTTCCCTCTCACTCTCCTCAAATGTGTGCCCCCTCTCTCCCTCATGAGTTGCCTTTAAGCATTTTAGAAATGTAACTCCTCTAACTCTTGGTCTCCCTTGAGTGACTCTTCACCTTCCCTTGAGATCAACGATCACGACTTAATCATTCGTTGAGGTCACTTAAGTCACTAAAGTGACCCATAACATCATAAATTCACTTTTACATTTAAAAAATAAAAGGACCCAACTTTATAAAATCACTTTATAAAGTTACTTTATAAAAACTCACTATAAATTCATAAGGAAGAAAGTGTGCTCGGTTACTTCCGCATGTTGGGCGCCGCCAATGTAGAAGTACCTTCGAGCTACCAAATTCTAACACTCCCTCTTAGCGAGAGAGGTACTTCTTGTACCACCACCAGAATCCGTCTCCAACTCATCAGTTGCCATTGTTGCTCCCCCTGTACTAGAAGTCTCTTCTCCCTTTGAACAGGAAGCCACTAGTCCCACTACACTGGAAGCCTCTGTTGCTACCTTTGTTGTTCCACAAACTGAAGACATGCTCCTAGGAGACTGCACACTCTCCTGAGCATCCATCTGTGTCCACTCATGCCTGTTGAGTCCTCTGAGAGTCCAGGAAGAGGACTGAGTCTCCAGTGTCAACTCTCTCTCCCGTGCAACCTGCCCACTCTCCGACACAGAAACTGAGTCCAGAAATCCATTGGACCCCAACACAAGTGATACAGGAGCATCGTCAACAAGCACACGTGGAGAGACAACTCAATGCCTTAGCGCGCGTTTGAATCATTTCAGATTCTTAACCGTTGGCGTTTCCTGTAAATCTTTTTGAAATGATCGAAAACTAGAGAAGATCAAACGCTTGGGAGCTGAATGATCGCGAGTGATCTAGGAGTTCACTCCTAGTCTTGAATGTAACGGAACTTAGGTAGCAGTTAGTTTTTTTTTAGAAGCCGAGTAGTCGGAGGAAACACTAAGAACCCTATGAGATAAATAGAGGTGTTGTATGCCCGAATGAGCCTGCTGCAAATTAGTAGGAGATTGTTGTGATTTAGTTGTTGCTGAGTTTTTAGTTGTTATTTCATCATAGTTGTAGCCATTTACTTTTAATGAATATAACAGAGGAAAATTGATCCAATGCATGGTGTTGCTACTGTTTACAATTCCTTGTTATTTTGTTTTCATGAATGAATGAGTTATGTTGTTGAGTATATGAAACTGTGAAGTGTTTAGATAAGTTTCGATTGTTCTCTTCGTTGAGTTCATGCAAGGTGTGCATACAGTTCGCAAGGAGTGCATTGACAGAGTATGTTTCAACTCAAAATCTCAAAAGAGATAACGCGAAACTTTCCCTTTGCAAGGAGTGCAAAGTGACTATTGCAAGGTGTGCACAGTCGTCCGCAAGAACTTAAGTCTTGCGTGAGAATCTGCTGCAAGGAGTGACAGAGTTTGTTTCGACTCATAAGCTCAGAAGAAATAGCGTGAACTTTCCATCTGCAAGGAGTGCAAAGGGACTACTACAAGGTGTGCACAGTCGCCCACAAGAACCTACGTCTTGCGTAATAATTGGCTGCAAGGAGTGCACAAATCTGAAATTTGACTAAGTGTCGAAGTAATCCTCTAAGGAGTAAAAGGGTTCGAAGGAGAAAGCTCACGAGAGATAGCGAGTGAAATTTTCAATGGAAACGAAGTACTGAAGATTTCATGAGTCATCAACTAAGATCCGTTCAAGAGGGAGCAGGATCATTCCAGGTCGTTGGATCTGGGCTAGGTGCAGGATCTTTAAGTCTCTGTGTGCACACCGAAGCGAGGATTCGTCGAAGTCCGGAAGAGGCTAGGGACCGTCCATCATCCAAGGGGACAGGTGGTGCAAGATCTACAACTTTGGAAGTTTGTAGACAAGGAGAAAGTGACTGAGAGTTGAGACTCCTGAAGCCCAAAGAGCCGAAGTGAACCACAACCGTCAATCTATGAGGTACACGGGTCGACAAATCGTTGTCTTCAGGTGAAAGCACTCCGGGAGAAAGCGAAGAATGAGAGTTGAAACTCCTGAAGGCCGAAGAGCAGAAGTGAACCATAGTCGTTGATTTGTGAGGGACACGCATCGACAGATCGTCGATTTCGGGTAGAAGTATTGCGGAGGAAGCAAGAGTTGAGAGTTTAGACTCCCGAAGCCCGAAGGGCGAAATCAATCGTAGCCGTCGGTTTGGAAGGAGGGAAAGCGTCGATAAACCGTGGATATTTGGAAGTGCGTGCGAAAGGAGGAAAAGAGTTGCTTATTGATAGTTGACCAAGGCAGAAAGAGGACAAATCTCAGTCATCGATCAAGAGGCAACACCCGAGATCACAAGATCGACGGTCGTGCTTAATTGTGGGGACAGAAGGTGCTCGGGTTTTAAAAATCTTGGAGCGGTCTGCAATCGAAACCATGGTATTGCCAAAGGGATACGTGGCAGCTGCTAGTGAATTGCAGGGAGAAAAGCGGTGTGGTCTCAAACCACTTTAGGCCTCCCCACAATCGTGTGATTACGTGAGGACATAGCCCGACGTCACATACGGGAGAGGAGCTAGCGCCTGAAACTTGAGAGTTCAGCAGCGCGAAGGAAGAGGTTGTGAGTGCCACAGAATTTGCACCAGAAGACTGAAGGGACCTGTGTTAAATCGCAAGTGACACCATTAAGGTTTCAAAGAGCCGATTCGGCTCAGAGAATCGAAGATCCTTGACTGGGAGGTCACGCAGCCCCTTGGGAGAGAAGGGGGGTCTACATCAAGTGGTATCAGAGCCTGAAATTGTTTTCAGGAAACGAAGAAGAGCTCAAAGGTGTCTCTGTGTGTGAGAGACAGTTAGCACAATGCCACCGAGGAGACGTGTGAAGCCACCTTTAGCCAATCGCGTTGTAGAAAGAGAAATGAGAGAGCTTCGTGCAAGATTAGAGGCGATGCAGGCAGCGCAAAGGAGGGCACCTGATGCTGGGGACATCAGTGATGCAGAAAGTGAAGAAGTAGAAGTCGAAGAAGCTACAGGGGAAAATGTTGCCGAGGAACGCTTGCTGAGAGCGGTTGTTAAATTGAGAGCTAGAGCAAAGATAGAGATCCCAATGTATGAAGGCAACTTGGATGCTAAAGAATTGTTGGATTGGTTAAGATCCATGGACAATATTTCGACTATGAAGATGTCGATGAGGAGAAAAAGGTGAGACATGTTGTCACCAAGCTAACAGGACATGCAGCACTGTGGTGAGATGAACTGCAGGCTGAGAGGAGAAGTAAAGGCAAACAGAAGATAAAGAATTGGGACAGAATGGTCGCCAAGCTGAAGGTTAAATTCATGCCCAAATATTATCAGATAAATCTATTCAGGAAGTTGCAGAACCTGAGACAGAAGGGTATGACTGTGAAAGAGTACACAGAGGAGTTCTACAAGCTGAATATCAGGACTGGACAGCAAGAGAAAGATGAAGAAAAGGTTGCCAGATATATAAATGGCTTGAGATATGAAATCCAGGATGAGATCAACATGATGTCCGTGAGGACAGTAGAGGATGCTTATCAGATTGCTCTGAAGGTAGAGGAGAAGTTGGCCCGAAAACAGAGTCAACGAAACAGAGGCAGAAGCCCAAGCAAAGGCAAGGGAGTTGCCTATGATAAGACACAGAAATCCAAAGATGGGACTGAGAAACCACACAATCACTCCGAAAGAGGAGGAAGTTCCTGAGGGAGACAAAGTGCTGGAAGGAGTTCTTCTAGAGGAAGAGGAAGAAACAGAGGAGGAGAAGTAAGGTGTTATGCCTGTAGAAAGATAGGACACTTGTCTTGGGAATGTCCTGAGAAAAAGAAAGAAGGAGGAGGTGAAGCTCACATTTCAGAAGCACAGAAAAGGGATGTTGAAGCAGAAGGTGCATAGGATGGAAAATCCCTGATGCTGAGGAAGGTTTTCTTGAAGCCAAAACCAGAAGTTGAAAAACCAGTGCAGAGGAACAGTCTATTCAGGACAACTTGCAAGACTAGAGACAGAGTATGCAAGGTGATAATTGACAATGGGAGCACTGATAACTTAGTATCCACAGAGATGGTGGAGAAATTGGAGTTGGAGACAACTGCACATCCAAAGCCATATAAAGTCTCGTAGTTGCAGAAAGGACACCAAGTAATAGTCACTAAACAATGCCTCGTTGAATTTAAGATAGGAGGATATAGAGATGAAATTCTGTGTGATGTGATTCCCATGGATGTATGTCATGTTTTGTTGGAAAGACCATGGCAGTTTGACAGAAATGTCATTCGTGATGGGAGAAAAAATACTTACACCTTGGAGAAGAATGGTAGGACACACATGTTATTGCCAATAGAGGAGAAGAAAGTAAAAGAGGAAGCCAACACAAGCATACTTCCCATGAGTGGGAAGAAACTCCTAAGTGAAGTCAAGAAGGGACAGGAGATGCAGTTTGTTATGGTGAGGAAACTCAGAGTTGTCCTTACAAGTACTTCGATGGATGATTTGCCTGAAGAAGTTTGAGAGTTGTTGGATAACTTTGATGACATAGTAGTGGATGAGTTGCCTAACTCATTGCCACCCATCAGAAGTATCAGTCATCATATTGATTTGATACCAAGAGGAAGTTTGCCAAACAAAGCAACATATAGATTGACACCTCAAGAGAATGAGGAAGTAAAGAACCAAGTCCAGGAATTGTTAAACAAGGGTTTGGTTAGAGAGAGCTTGAGTCCATGCGTAGTACCAACTGTGTTGAGTCCAAAGAAGGATAGAGAATGGAGAATGTGTATAGATTTGAAGGCCATTAACAAGATCACCATTAGGTATAGATTTATTTTGCCAAGAATGGATGACTTAATGGATTGTTTAAGTGGGGCAAATTTCTTTTCTAAGATAGATTTGAAAAGTGGATATCACCAGATAAGGATGAGAGAAGGTGATGAGTGGAAAACAGCCTTTAAGACAAATGAAGGGTTGTATGAGTGGCTTGTTATGTCATTTGGCTTAACAAATGCCCCAAGTACTTGTTATGTCATAACCAAACAAGAGAAGTTAAACCAAAGACACGCTAAGTGGATAGAATTTATGCAAATTTTCACTTTTTTCATTAAACATATTTTTGTTAATCCTAACAAATTTGTTGATTCATTGAGCAGGAGATGTCTGAGTCTGCTGGAATTTCAGGTCAAGACCTTGGGGTTTGAACAACTTAAGGATATGTATTGTGATGATCCAGATTTCAAGGAAGCATACAAAGCATGTACAAATTATGTGCTGAGAGACAGGAGCCAGTGAGCAGAGTATATGATTCAAGAGGGATTGTTGTTCAAAGGAAATCAGTTGTGCATACCAAAATGCTCAATGAGGGATAAACTTTTGAAGGAAAAACATAGTGGAGGATTGGATGGACATTTCGGCCATGATAAAACATTTGCGCAGTTGAACAGTTCATACTATTGGCTAGGTATGAGAACAGAAGTGATAAAGTTTGTAAACAAATGTAAAATCTACCAACATGCAAAAGGAAAAAGACAGAACACTGGATTGTATCAACCATTGCCAATATCAGAGAGGGCTTGGGATGCAATAAGCATGGATTTTGTATTGGGGCTGCCAAGAACACAAAGAGGATGTGATTCCATATTTGTGTTGGTGGATAGATTTTCAAATATGGCACACTTTATCCCATGCCAGAAAACTAGTGATGCAACACATGTTGCAAATTTATTTTTCAAGGAAGTTGTTCAACTTCATGGATTACCCAAAAGTATTGTCTCAGACAAAAATACCAAATTCGTTGGTCATGTTATAACCCTATAATTCATAGTATCATCTGGTGACT